>OZ023273.1:63358356-63503834 GCA_964007475.1 Hybos culiciformis
TATGATATTCACATATGGTTTTATGTATCTATCTAACTCTAATATAATAAAATAATATTTAACTTAAAAAAAAATCAAATTAAATGCTTTACAAACTAATGATTTTTTTTCACTTTTTGAGAAAAAGTATTATGACTTCAAGAGAGACTCGTTATCATGAAATTTTAGTTATCATAAGATTGTTTCGATTGTTTTGATTATTTATTAAAGTTCAGCAATTTAAAGATTATTAAGATTAAAGTTGTAAGACTTAACATTATTGCACAAATGTTTCATTTGTTTCAATATAAATTCTAAAACATTTTACTAACACTTTAATTTATCTGTACATTATCTGTACCTAGGAATAATAAACTTCGATGAATATTGTTGAATTAAAATATTATTCAAGTATTTTTAGCCTTTGAGAAATGTTGGAATAAAATATAATATATCCCTTTTTGTCAATAGTTCTGTGTACTCCACAAAATGACAAATAAATTATAATTATGTTTCGTAAAAAAAAAAACACATAATCAATATGTAAGGTGTTTGGCCTGTGATTAAATAAATAAGTGAATATAAAACAATTTACAATCATATTCAGTTTCATGAATGTGAATATTATTTAAAAAAATTATATTATTGAATTTTTTATAAATTACGTAAGACGGTTGCGATATTTAATTTATCGTTATTTACAAAATATTATATAATATAACTATCTATGTATTATTTAATTTAACTATACTAGCGCTGTGTGTAAATTTAATACGGTTTTCATTATGTTTTTGTTACATTTTCATTCATAAAATTCGTATTTTGAAAAAAATAAATTTAGGTATTTCTGAAATTAGTCTATATATATAGAATTTGGTTCTCGTGAAGATGTTACATACATGATAGATGATAGATACTATTTCTATTGCTGTGCAATATTTTAGCAATAATTATAGGAAAAATTTCAAAAATTTTTATTTTATTATAGAAAATTTTAATATTTAGTCAGTTTTCAATTTATTGAATGCCAAAATATGTAGCAATCTTTTTCATTTATATACCGCTCATAGACATTCTACAATTTTGGGTTTTTAAGATAAATGCTCTCAAACATCCAATAAGGGGCAAAATAATTTTTTTATGTAAAATTTATATTTTTTATATTATAACATTTTAATGGGTTTCGATGAAAATAAGTGTGTTGGGTAACATAGATGTTGATTAAAGGAAAAAAAAAAAAAATCCAATTGTTTCCAAAGCCTGGATTTTGTTCAAAATTATTGCAATTGTATTAATATACATATGACTAAATTGTTTTGGTATATCGTATTAAAGGAACTTAAAAATATGTTAAGCCGCTAGTTGTGATCAAGCTATCTTAAAGTAAAGTATATCTTAAATCGAAATGTCCAAAATGGCCCCATTCTCATTTATGAGGTACTGTTCTTTATTTATATTATGTATATTGTATACTACATCTAATGATACTAGAATCTCAACTGATTCTCCAGAAGTAGAAAAGGAAACTGCTGAAGAAAAGTCTTTATCGGGAAATCATTCTGCCACACAGAACTCGAAAGTTGACAAGCGAAAGAAACCAAGGAATAAAAAGAGTCGTGTTATTGAAGTAAACCAAGTTCAAATTATCACCGGGGATGATAGTGGTTCTGTAACTGAATTTACAATTGTTCCTGAATCTAAATGGTTTTATGCTGGAAGGTTCGGGCTATCTATAACTGTTGACATGGTTAGTAACTTTATTGCTGCAAAGTTAAAGGTTGAGCAAGGTACTACAAACTGTTTCAAGCTGCTGAAAAAGGATGCTGATATCAGTAAGTTAAAAACTGTGGCGTTTAAAATGGCGCAGTGAAATAAGGCCGCGGGAAATAAGGCCGCGATAGGTTTTTTGTTGCGGTCTTATTTCATTTTGAAAAATGAAATAAGGCCGCGAAAAAATCCTCGCGGTCTTATTTCATTTTGAAAAATGAAATAAGACCGCATAAAATTCCTCGCGGCCTTATTTCGTTTTGAAAAATGAAATTAGCCCTCCGAATAATTGTTTTTTTTTGTCGCGGCCTTATTTCATTTTTCAAAACGAAACAAGGCCGAGAGGAATTTTTTGCGGTCTTATTTCATTTTTCAAAATGAAATAAGACCGCGAGGATTTTTTCGCGGCCTTATTTCATTTTGAAAAACGAAATAAGGCCGTGAAAAAATCTTCGCGGCCTTATTTCATTTTTCAAAATGAAATAAGACCGCAACAAAAAAACGTCGCGGCCTTATTTCCTGCGGCCTTATTTCCATCCCCCGTTTAAAATTGGTGTTCCTTTCGAAATTGCTGATTCCATAATGAATTGTTCGTATTGGCCAAAAGGTGTTAAAGTTAAAATTTTTGAGCAAAATATTTCAAAAAACTAAATTGCGTTATAGGAAATAATGACTTAACAAATTCTATTTTTTTAAATAATTCTATTATTTCTTCTTTCATTGAAAATAATTCAACTGTTCCAATAATAAATAATAGTGTTAGTAATATTAATGATAATAGTACTAATAATAATAATAATAATGTAATTGCCAATAATAATTTGCTGAATTTCTCTAATTTTATAATTTATTATCAAAATGTGAGAGGATTAAGAACCAAGAAAGATGAGTTTTTTTCTTCACTGTTTAATTTTGATTCTGATTTGATAGCTCTCTCTGAAACCTGGTTGCATGCAAGTATTCTGTCTTCAGAATATTTTAATGAGAATATTTTTAATGTATTTCGCTGTGACAGAAATTATGATGAGATGAATGTTCTGTTTGGACGCGGTGTCTTAATTGCTGTCTTCATTGCTGTATTCATTCAGCTGTACAAATTGACCTTAAATACTGTTGCGCCGATGTTGAGCAACTCTGTATAAAAATTGATAATTTGATTTTAGATGGAGTAAGAAACTCTTCTTTATTGATATTTTTAAGTTATATTTCTCCTTCCTATAATATTGAAAAGAAGAATGAGATTTATACCATGCATGTTGATAATATAACTTGTGTATTGCAAAAATATTGTGATAACAATTGTTTCTCATGCATTTTAGGTGATTTAATCTCAGTAAATTGAATTGGAAATTTTGTGATGAGGATAAAGTTTTATTACCATTTAATGTTTCGCAGTATTATGAAAGTTTGATTCTTGATTCATTTTTTGCTCTTAATTTAATTCAAATAAATCATGTAACTAATGTCATAAACAAAATACTAGACTTAGTATTTTTGAGTAAAGATATTGAATTTGAGGTTTCTGAGAGTGACTATCATATCGTTAAGATGGATAATAATCATCCTCCTCTATTAATTAAATTGAAATCTTTCTATTTCTTAAATAATCTAACATATGTTTGTACTAAAAAGTATGATTTCAAAAATTGTGATTTTGTGAGCTTGAATACTTTTCTTGGAAATTTTGATTCGTTAGATAATTCAGTCAACATTCCTCTTAAAGATGTTTATAATTTATTTTTAAATTATTTGTTTGAGGGCTTCGATAAATTTGTGCCTTTGAAACGTGAATTTAGGTCGAATCATCCTCCATGGTTTAACAAGAGACTTTCTTCGTTAAAGAACGCACGTAATTCAGCTCATAAAAAGGCGAAAAAAACTGAATTAAATGCAGATTTTGTTGTTTTTCGAAGGCTACGTAAAGAATATGAATTTTTAAATAAATTCTTATATCATCATAAAAAAGGATTCTAAATTTTTCTGAGTTTTCATAAAGAAACTCAAATCATCTTCTTGCTTTCCTAAAGGTATGTTTTATGGAAATAAAGTTGCCGCTGATCTAGGTGAAACTTCCGATTTTTTTGCGGAGTATTTTCAGTCCATATTCGAGTTAAATAATGATATTGATGTGAATTTTAATTATTCAAATATTCATGAAATTTTCAGTCTAGGTCAAATGATATTGACTGAGAATGAAGTCTCGAATATCATAAAAAATGTAGATTGTAATGTTAATCCTGGTATTGATGGTATACCTGCTATTGTGGTAAAGAATTGTTCTAACTTGAGTAAAATATCAACTAGTTTATTTAATAGATCACTTTCCGAAGGAAACTATCTTGATTCGTGGAAGTTATCGTCGATTTTATCAATACATAAATCAGGAACTAAATTGGATGTAACGAATTATCGTATTATTGTTAAAATTCCAGTTATTGCTAAAATTTTTGAAAGTGCCATTAAAAATAGAGTGTACTTCTTAGTGAAAGAACACATTAGTGATTCTCAACATGGTTTCGTTAATGGTGAGTCTTGTATTACTAATTTGGTTACATTTGCAAACTATGTGTTGAATTCACTTGAGAATAGATCTCAAGTTGATTGTATTTACACTGCATTTTGCTAAAGCATTTGACAGAGTGAATCTAAGGCTTCTGGTGAAAAAACTAGAAGCACTGGGCTTACATTCTTCTATGTTAACATGGGTTGCATCGTACTTGTCTAACAGAAAGCAAATAGTAGTGATTGAAAATGTTAAATCTTCAATTATTATAGACACTCAATCAGGTGTAGGGCAAAGCACTCATTTAGGACCTTTATTTTTCATTCTTTTTATAAATGACATTAGTACTTGCTTTAAATTTTGTAGCCATTTGATGATCTCAAATTGTTCTCTGTGATCAATGAGCCATCAGATTCCTTACTAGTTCAGGCTGATTTGAATAATCTTAAAACATGGTGTGATTTAAATAAAATTAGTTTGAACATTGATAAATGTCGCATAGTTTCTTATTCTAGGAAACAAAATTTGATCCTTATTAGTTACAAATTTGATGATACTGATATCAGTAGGGTTAATCAAATTAAAGATTGCGGTGTTATTTTTAATAATGATATGTCATTCAACTCCCACATTGAGATGATTATATCTAAAGCTTACATGAGGCTTGGATTTTTAAAAAGAAATTGTTTAAATTTCAAGGATCCTTAATTCCTTATACACTTAAAGCTATTTATACTACTCAGGTTAGATCAATTTTGGAATACGCCTCTATTGTTTGAATGCCTTACTACCAGATTCATATAAATAAAATACAAAGTGTGCAAAAAAGATTTATCAACTTTTGTCTAAGGTCTCTTAACTTTGATTCAAATGCTAACGTGTCATCCTACACTGGTAAATACAGATTAATCGGGTTAGAAACCTTATAATAGAAGAATTGTAGCTAGTACAATTTTTGCTTATGACGTTATTACTTCGAAATTAAATTGTCCAAATTTAACCGGTCTATTTGATATAAGAATTCCTAGAAGTGGTTTGCGATCTGAATCATTTTTATCTGTTCCGTTTCGTAGAACAAATTATTCGTATTATGAGCCTTTAAATAATTGTATATACGTAATTTTAATGCTTATTATGAATTAATGGATTTCAGTTGTTCAAGAAAAGTATTCAAAGACTCTATCTTTAAGAATTTTTATTAATGAATTAAAACTTATTATCTTATTATTGTAAAATAATATATTTATATTTTTAATTTCTTATTATTATCAGTCTCATTAATAGACTAAGTGTAATTGAAATCGTTAGAATTAAATAGTTCTGTAAAGTTCTTATCCTGATTAAATATTAAATTAGATTAATAGTTTAAGTGAAAATTAAATTGTTAGAAATATAAGTTCTGTAAAGGTTTTGTATCCTGATAGAATAAATAAATAAATAAATATTATGTGTATAGATTTGTTTGTTTCTAAATTTAAAAATAATTTTCTAACGTTCAGCGTTCAGTAAAATGTTTGAGGATTTTATTTGGAAAAGGTTGTTATCTATTTCAAGAGAATTTATTAATTTTTTATTTGTTGATAATGTGATTAGGCAACACATTCTATTATATAGAAAATGATGCCAAGAACGTTTAAAATTCTATTTTATCATTCAGGTATTCTTCTCGTCGCGCCGAATCTTTAAATAATTTATAATATGTATTTATTTTTTTAATGCAAACAAAAAATGGGAATTTATGTCGGCACGCTTTTGTTACCTACTATAATAATTGCACAATGAAAACATTCTGAAAAAATTTAATAAACAGATATTATAATATGTTTATTCTCAGATTACCATATTTTGATAAAAGACTAAAAACTATTCATAAAGTTGATTATTAATTGCAAAATTATTTTCGCGTCGTCATCATACATATTGTTTAGTCTTAAAAAATATGTTTGTGCAAAAAACTAATACCAGTTGAATGTGAAATAAAAACTGTAAATTAACGCCAAGTTCTAACAACCATAGTCTAGTTTTCTGTCAATATATTCGAACCCATTTCTATAAAATTTGGCTCATATCACGTACTGTATACAAATACGATCCGTTTGAATACTTACATGTATATGCTTTAAAATACGATCCATTTGAATACGTACATGTATATGCTTTAAAATAAAAATCGAAACAAAAAGTCATTTCAGAGCTCTCAATTATTTGACAAAAGAACTTCCCTAAATTATTAATCGTGTTTTATTAAGGTAAGATTCGTAAAGCATATGATATACATGCATAGATGTTCTTGATAATTGTGTACATCATTACTAGATAATACATTAATTAATCCACCAAGTACTAATTTTCATTTTTAATTTAAAAATCAAATTTGCATAACATTTACATAATATTGAAATTAAAATCACATTTTAACAGGGAGTTTTTTTTTATCTATTTTTTCTTATGGGAAATTTTTTGAAATCATAACGTAAATTACATGATTTTTTTTTTGTCCTATGTAATAAAATAATAATTGTGCCAATCACATTTATACTTCCATTTTACATGTACATCAGAAATATTCTTGGAAAATCTTTTTCTGTTATCGGTTTGAATTTTATTAAAAAAAAAAAATTTTTTTTTAATGTTTATATTGAGTTTTAATTTTAAAAATTATTAAGTAAGATTATTGGTACTTCAATATGAGATAATGTAGCGTAAAATTATAATCAACAAGTAAAAGTATAAAACTCTTGCCATATAATTTCGAGGTCATCATGTCTTCTAAAAGCAATAATTTAATTCGTATTATGTATGTATGCATAAAAAACTTGAAAATAAGAAAATAAAGGTTCTGGGAAGCTATAATTTTTAATATCATAAAATATCTCCTGAATGCTTTTGTATATAATAATACCTGATTTTGATGGTCCTTATTTTTTTAAATTATGTTTTTATAAAAAATCTAAAATTGTAAATTGTATTAATTTTTTTTTTTTTTATGATTATTAAAATCAGGTCATTTCTTATAAATATAAAATTTTGTCTGATTGTGGTGGTCGTTTTGCTTTTAGACCCAATAATATATATATTAGAGCAGATTAAAACACATCGACGGGTCCGAAGAGTACTATGATAAATTGAGATACGATAGAAACCGATTTATGTTAAAAAAGGATTCTCCGCACTCATATCGACGATTTTGGGTCATACTGACGTTCCTAACTGAAATAAAACACATTCAAAATAATAAAAATATTTTTATTAACTAAAATCGACGTACGGAGCTGAATTGTAGCATAAATCACGACCTTTCCAAAATTTCACAATGGGGTCTTCTCAACAGAGTTGAGTTTAACGCATCCAAAACTCAATGCTGCCTAATTTCTAGAAAACTGTCAACTTTTGATCCTCAATTTTCTTTTCAAGGCGAAAGTATTGGTAAATCTGAGAGCCTTGACATTTTAGGCTCGAAAATAACTTCCGATCTAAGTTGGAAAGTCCATATTTTCGAAACTGCAAAAAACGCAGCGAAATGTCTTGGTTTTCTAAAAAGATGTAAACAATACTTTTCCCCCTCTGATCTCTTAAATATTTACAAATCCTACATACGACCAAAATTAGAACACAATTTGCATATATGGGCTGGTGCTCCCAAAACCCATCTTGAATACCTGGACAAAGTTCAGAGAAGGGCTATTAGATTGATAAACAATGATCAAACCACCAGCTCATTAACTTCACTCAACCACCGTCGTAATGTAGTTTCACTTTCCATTTTTTATAAATACCTTGTTGGAAAGGATACGTGTTCCCTGGAAGTAAAGGCCCTACTTCCTCAACTTCAAATATTTTCACGCCAAACACGTACCGCTTCAACATCACACCCATATTTCGTAAAAATTCCTAGATGTGATAGAACGAGCTTCGGAGATTCGTTTTCAATTCAATTCAATGGGAATGCTCTCCCATTAAAAATGTTCCCGACAGCTGGTGCACGCTTGATTTACGACTTGCGCTGCTTTAAGAAAAGTGTAAATGATTACCTACTAACTGTCCCACTTTTTAATCCCGTCTAAACTTCCTGTCCTCACTACCAAATCCATACTTCTTATAGTATAAAAGGTATCCCACCTAGCGATAACTTTAATAAAAAAAAAAAAAAAATTGTATATTCATATACAAGCCCACTTTCCATCAGTCAAAAATTTTCTTACAATATTAAACTTCCGTTAACCACCAACTTGTGATATTGGCACGAAATTCAGCGCTGTCGTATGTGAAAATGCGTATTTTTTTCGCTTTGCTTTGTTAGACCTAAATAAAAATAAGATGTCAACCATACGTAATATCGTCAACTTACGATATTAAACGGCAGAAAAAAATTTGCAATTACCGTATATCCATTTAGGCAATTAAGCGATCATCGTAAAAACTTAAAAATGTGAAATTTTCCAATAAATTTTAATTGTTAAAAATATAATATAATTTTTTTTCATAAAACCATTTACAAAAAATGAGGACTCTTGAAGAAAAAATTTTAAAACAAACAGTTTTTTGCTTCCTGTGAAAACTAGTTTTTTTGAGATACGATAGTACTCTTCGGACCCGTCGACATGTAGAAATTTAAAAGTATTTTTTTGAACAAATCTCTCGTTATACAAATTCTTACATTATTATTCACTAAAAGAAATTATATAACGATTCCTTACGCATTTATATAACGATCAATAATGAATATTTCATTTCGTCTGCTGAGAAATGAAACAACGTATAATGAAAAGTATAGTTTCGAGTAATTTGAATTTAAAGATTTGAAAATTAAAAAAAAACGTATGAAAAAATATCAAGTAGCGTACAATTTTCATCTGAAAAACACATTTTAATCAACATTAAGAATATTGCAAAGTAGTTGTTCTTATAAAATTGAGTACGAGGAATCGAATGGTGCTATTGTCAAATAATGACGTATACATGTCATACGTTGTTTCATTTCTCAGCAGACGATTTGTTATATATAATAACGTTGTACAAAATTTTTTACTATAGTTTTCTAATTTCGCTATTGTGACTTTGTACGCAAAATTCTGAAAACTATTATTTTGTCAATAATTGTCTTTCTTGCAAAATATTTTTGTACTAAATTCAAGGAAAGAATTTAAAGTATATGCAAATAAATTTTTCGCTAATTAGAATACATATAATACAAAAAAACAAAGAATGCTATAAATTCATATATCTAAAACTCCAAATTGTATGTTCATAAGTCCTGTTTGGCTTATTGAATTCATTTCTTATTCTATTTTATTAGTTAGTATATAAAAACTAATTATTGAATTTCAATCACGTTTATGTAGAATTGATAATCTAAATAAAGAATAGAATGAAAGCTTTTAACGTTCATGTGAACTTCATTTCGCTAACGATTATAGAGATATTTGTGTCGAGAATATTTGTCATACGGATTCATTGATGTAATTTACAAGATCAATTTAGCTTGTAACTATGAAAATAAATTAAATTGATTATCAACCAAATTATGATTGATTTTACTTCTTTTGCCCAACCAAATTGGTTTTTAAAATTTATTCCTCGGCTTACGGGTTATAAGCACTTAACATTTTTTTCATGTTTTGATGCAAACAAACTACTTTTTTTTTACACTTAAAAGAATAAACAGTAAAAATCATTAAAATTTATATATTGTCTTTAAAATATTTTGTTTGATTCCATAAATTAAAAACAATGCAAAAAATTTAATAATTACTTTTTTTTTTGTTTTTTTTTTTCCGATGAAATTATAAACAAAAATATTTAACCCAAAAAACTGACAGAAAAAAAGTTTAATGTGCCAAAAACTTGTTCAATCAAACTTTCATTTAATTGCGTATATCTTATCAAGATGTACCACTTTCCGTTTTTATTTTCCTAAAACGTAATGTCCTAAGTTAAAGATGTTACAAAAACATTTATTTCATCAAATTTTCCTATATCTAAATTATTATTGTTTGCTCTTAACTTTTAACTTATTTTTTTGCAGGTTAAAATTTGGATTTTTCTCTCATACAAAAGATATCTATTGAAAATTTATATAAATAATTTGCCGGGAATTGTATAGAAAAAAACCAAAAAAGAAAATTGTAAAGCCAAGCATGAATATTTTAGGGATTTCGAATATAAAATTTCAGTTTATTGGTCTCGAATTATTTTTAAAATATTTTGAACTTTTAATAGCAAGTCTTTGCGAGAATAAATTTTACTTATATTTAGGGTGACCAGATCAAAAATATATTTTTGGGGTAGTATTTTATTGATGGTTTTTTTTTTCGTTTTTCACTATATAAAAATAAAACAAACTTTTTAATTCTCTGTAATATTTAATAACTAACAAAAAAAAGTTTAAATCAAAAACGAAAAACATAAAACTTACATCGAACTACAACACAATTGAATTTTTTTTATTTTCGAATCTTATATCTAAATTATATTTTTCAGTTTTCAGTTTCCTTTCAGTTTTCTTCCAAATAATATATATATATATATATATTTTTTTTTTTGAATAATATATTTTATATATTTTTAATAATTTATTAAATTAATTTATAATGATAACGACATATCAGCAGAGTTCGAATTTTAAAAATCAAAACATAAAGGGAATTTTTTTTTTTTTTTCTCCTATCTTGGGAAAAAGAAAAATAAAAAATCATTTGAAAAGAAAAGATTACTGAGTTTATGAAAGATTTTTTAAGTGATAAGAAAAACAGTGGAATAAGTGATAACTTTTTATCTTTCTTTACATTATCTGTTCAATTGATAATAATAAAAGTTGACCTCATAATGCTGAAATTTACTAGATATAAAAAAAAAATATTTTAGGTGTTTTTGGGGTATTTTTTCCTACCCCATTACAGATTTTGGAAATGGGGTATTTCAGGAAAATTCAATCAAAAATGGGGTAGCCTACCCCTGAATGGGGTATGTCTGGTCACCCTACTTATATTTGAACATTGATTTGGTCTTACACAAACTGGAATAAAATCAGTTTTTCCTGCAAACGTATTTTTTTTTATCCTAGTAGCTACGTACTTTGTACAAAAAATAAAATTTAACTCTTTGTCTTCAAACTAAGTGTAGAAGTAATAGCAACGAAATTTTTCTTAGAACAGCCATCATCAACAGATTATCTCTATATCTTATATTACTATATTTAAAAATATTTATCTAGGTTAAAAAAAATGTTATTCGTGTATAGAAGAACAATTCACTTTGGTATCGGCCAACTAAATTGGACAATTTATTAATCCACTGACAGAAAGTAATGGACAACCTCGTTTATATATGTTAAAAATAATCATAACCATCATGTACTATAATTTTTAATGCAGAAAATTCAAAGTTGTAGTGAGTAATAAAACCTGTTAAAATTAATTTAAAATATGTCACGAATTGAAGATTATGTAAAAAAAAAAAAATTAATATTTTTTTTTTTTTTGCAAAAAGACAGGTTTATAATATTTGATTGAGTTTACTTTCAATATTGCGGTGCGGTGATTATTTATCTTATAGCACTACTTTTTATTTTAAAACAAATTTTAAAAATTTAAATTAAGGTGGTTTTATCTATTTTTTTATTCTAAACTTATGTTATCGAAAAAAGAGAAAAAAAAAACTGAGATATTGCTAATTGATAAACATCAAATTAAAAGATAAGAAACTAGTTTTGTCATAATAAAGTTTCTTCTTTATGCAACAAAATAGCATTATTTAATATGCAAACAAAATATAAAATTTTTATTTGTATTTTATTCAATAATGATTTAAGTTGTCTACATGCTGCAGTGCATGTATTTAAAGAATCTATAGCACGTTTGTTATTGGTTGTCGTTGGTTCTCTAAGAACATAATCTAATTTTTATATAGAATACTTAACAAAAATCGAATTAATGTTTTTTTTATCAAAAATATACTTTGTCTGTCTTATTTTAGTATTCTTTTGACAACAAATCTTACATTTAAATGTAGTTTCTACATCTAAAAATAGTGCTGCTGTTGTAAAGTTAAAGAAAAGAATCGAAATATTTCTTCAAGTTGAAGCTTATTAGAAAACAAATCAAAGAAATTAACCTAATTTAATAAGAATAATAATATTCATTGCGTTTTATAAAATCTAACTATATATATATTTTTTTGTATTGCTAGAAAAAAAAAAAAAAATAGCATTTTAATCACATTTTTAGAAATAGTTACTCAAACTTGTAGTTACTATACAAAATCTATAAATCTATATGTATCTAAGTATATTAGTAATAATTTTTTATTATATGCATGCATGCCGATATAGCAATATATAAAATTAATTTGAGGTTAATGGTAATTAATTATAAATGTTCGAAAAAGTTGCAAATGATTTTTAGTTATATGTAATTTAATTTCAAGAAAATTATATATTACTGTTTTTTATTATTCTACACTGGTTAGTTTATAATATACTGTCTTTGTTACCGAAATTTGAATACAAATATAAAAATCAATTTGGTAAAATTTATTAGAAATATATTTAATTTTATCGAACACGTAACGTATTTAATTAAATCAAAACCTGAACTGCGGCGTCTTACTTTCTAATAGATCTCTATAAGATTGGAATCAAAATTTTAATATTAGATGTATAGAAGTTTTCAAATGATACAAGTTGGTGTCTTATGCGATCAATTAAACTTATAACTAAAGGCTTGATAACCTAAAAGTGTATGCAAAAAAAAAGTAAGTTCACTTAAATTTTCTTGCCAATTACACCATTCAATGCTGCATACTATAAACCGATGAATTATTTTTGTTTCATTATTAGGTAATATTTTTAAAATTGTTTTATTAGCTCTACACTACACTATACAAAACAATGAAAAAGTATATTTGACAACGAATGCCACTTAAGTTTAAGGAAACTATCAACCTGTTCATATTTACTAATTACAATTATTATTTAAAATAACAAAAAATTTTTTTTTCTTTTATGCATCGATAAATTTAACTTATAGTTTTAGGTTCATTATTATTATTATTTTTTTTTTTTTTTGTTTCAATTTTGTCACTCGCAACAAAATAATTTTAAAAACCTTCAGACCGTAACTCTTAAGAAATAAAATGTAAATTTAAAACTTTAATAATAATTGAACATATCTAAGAAAATAAATAATAAATTGTAAATGTAAAGTAATAATCAATAATAATGATAATGATAATATAATAATAATAATAATAATAATAATAATAATAATAATAATAGTAGTAAAAAAAAATTATATGTAGCTAGGCTATTTGACTGTTTGCAAGTATTTATTTATTTATTTATTTTTCTTGAATTTCTAATAAAAAAAAAAACCAGAAAAATTGATTCATAAATTATTTAATAGTTGATTGAATAATATTTTCTTTGTTTTTCGTTATAGTATTATAGAAATATGAGTAAAAATAATTTCAGAAAATAACTATACTATTTCTAACAATATTTAAACAAATTCAGTGAAATTTTATTTAAAGAAAAATGTCCTCAAACTACCTTGAATATTATTTTTTTTTATCTTTAATTAATTGCCAAAGACATTATTCAAAACTTTATACACTTTTTTTATTTTGCATTAAGATTTGTGTTGACTTTAGAAAGGTCGAGAAACAAAAACATCCATCAAATATAGAGCCAAGATCTGTTGACGACAATCTATTAAACTATTTCAAGTAATTTGATAATTTCAAGTTATTTGATAACTTCAAGTGTTCAATATCATACAAAAATACTTAATACACCAAGACGTCGACTATTCACATTTAAGTAAGTTTTGAATTGCCGCCAAAAAAAACGTGGTCAATGTTTAGCACATGAGTTCGAAATTTCTAAAAACGGAATGAAATTTCAAGCACTTGGAATGAAAGACAATCGAAAGAATTTCTCAGAATCAATTTTTTTCATATAAATTGAAATTAATCTCCCGCTAATTATTCTTAAGTTTATATGACAAATAAGCTCTCATCATTACTAAAATTAAATTATTATCTAAAAAATATTAAATTAACATATTTTATTCAAATTTGTTTTTTTTGCTAATTTTTTTCGGTGCTTTTTTATTTGACACAAAAAGTTTAGAGACAGTGAGTGATATAAAATAATATTTAAATAAAATTATGATAATTTTATTTTTTTTTATTAACTTTTTTCTTCTTTTTTTTTCTCGCAAAAATAACTCATATCGTGGTAAATAATTACAAATAAAGTTAAATAATAATTCAAAATATTATTTACATATTTTTATTATTTTTATAAGAAAATCATCAGTCACACGTCACAGTCAATCTCAAAGTCAAAAATTTTTTTTCCAAACAATAATATAAAAATCAATGTAGCAAAATGTAAAATGTAAAAAAAAAAACAAAAAAAAAATACCAAAACGTAAATATGTTGTAAAAGAGTAAAAGAATATTTAGACAAAAAAAAATAACAACTTCATGGATTTTTGAACAAAAATTCATGGTAACCGCAAAAAACAAAAACAAAAAGTAATAAGAGTAAAAAAAAATTTAATAAATAAATAAAATTTTATAACAAATAATATATGTACATATAAGTAAAATGCAACAACGCAAAATTATTTTCCATTCTTCATTATGATTATATAAAAAAAAAAAAAAATTGTTAATGTTATTTTATACCAAGCACGAAGAAAATTACAGATTTTTTTATTATTTTAATTAAACAGAAAAAAAAAATTATGTTGTTCATTCACAGTATAAATATTTTTGGCAGAAGCGACAAAAACTAGTTTTAAGTGAAACTTGAAAACAAAAACAAATAGTTGTTTTTCTTTTACTACACATTGATTGCGGGAATAAAAATAACTTCAAGATACTTTTATATGTACATATAGCTTTCTTGTTGCATTGTAGAAAATTATTTTGCAGCTCGATATTCATAGGTAGTATGTGTTGTATAGGTATATTGAGTAAGAAACAAAATAATATATAGAATGAGATAAAAATTTTATTTAACTTATTTGACCTAGCTCTCCTATGAAATTTTCTTTATTTCATCGAAAATTATATATAGGTATAAACAAAAAATGTATATTTTTAAAGAATTCTTTCCTAAATAAATAAGTTTTTGTTGAGGTCTTTATATTATAACTTTCTTTTAATGGGCTGGAAAATTTTTATTTTGAAATATTATTATTTATATACAAAGCGCTTTAATATTTAATATATGGTAAACATTTTTACTTTCAATATTTATTTAAATTTGATATTAGTAAAAACCCATAATCCGCCCAAAACTTTCATTGATTTTAATATCTGATATTCATTTCGAAACTCTGATCTTTTAAAAAAATTAACTTAATGATATTCGATTAAACAGTCACAATTCCGAATAGCCAGTTTAAAAAAAGTATTTTTTAAGCACTGGTAAACATTTGGAGTATTGTAGGAATATTGATCTGTCCTTTAAGCGATGCTATTATTATCGTTAATTTATCATCATTACGTTCAAAAAATCATTTTTATCAATTATACAAACACTTGATTCGAAAATGGAAAAATTTGATACGAAAATCAGATCACCAAAGCCGAGGAATTGTATGATACACCTTACAATAAACTCGTACAGCTTAAAATTAAAGTAGTAGTTAAAAAATCAAATTTTCAAGTTTTGTATTATGTAGATCGCAATGGAGCATATTTTTTTTTAACTTTGATCTTAATTTATAGATTTTATAAACAAGAAGCAACTATATCCGATCTGCAATCTATATGGAACATTATTCTCAGTACAATGTATTGTGTATGTTTAATATTCTTGTGGTCGTCACCTTTCAATTCTTTTAAATTTTATTCCACTACTATTAAGTTATTTAAACAAAAATAGGTAATTTAATTAACATAGCTATATATTAATACATAATCTACTAAATACGTTTCAGTATGTAAAAATTATATGTACATATGCAAAAATATCGTTAAATTGCTTAGTATAAAACCTATTTTCATAATATGGTTTGGATTATACTCTTATTAATATGAAACCAGACCAAATTCCAAAAAAAAAATCAGAAAATTAGAATGCATGTATATTTACTATATATATATATATTCTTTTAAAAGATCCAATGAATTTTCTATCAAAATTTTTGTTTATTTTTTGATTGTTTCCCTTTTTTGGTTGATTCATTAAAAGCAACTTTTCTATATAAGTGTAAAAATATATTTAAAAAAAACTCTATTTATGAGAAAAAACTTTTTTTTTTTAACTTGTCGTTATGTAAAAAAAGAAAAAAAATATTCATTTATATCTATGTATATCTAATTTTTAATGTTTTTAATGTTTTGCCTTTTATATAAAAATTAGGTATTTGAAATTTTGTAATTTTGTCGCCGACCACACTTTAGATACTTATATCTTTTTTTTGTGTAAAGAAATTTTATGGAATTTAAGAAGTTGCTATGTTGCGCCGCCAAAATATTTTTCTCTGTTGTGTGTTTATTTTTTTCTTTTAATTTTTTTTTAATATACATGAAATCCAGTTAGTATTCAACGGTTAAGTGGATATAAAGTTATGAAAATTTAGAAACGGGAGAAAATTTTTTCGCGCAATTTTTTTTGTTAAATTCACATATATTTCTTTAATGAATTTTGTTAATAATATTAATATATTATTGAGTGAAAATATAAAAAAGAAAAAACTATTAAAATTATTCATGTTAGTAAAGGCATATGTATAAACAGTGTTTTGTTTTTCTCAAAAATTTATGCATAAAAATTGAAATTTATACATAATTGAAATTTAGTGAAATTTAATATACCGAATTTTTGTTTATATTATAATAAACTAAACGAATAATTAACTTAATAAATTAATAAAAAAAATATATGTTTAAAAAAAGAATTTAATGAGATCATACCCCAAAAGGTTTATAGTGTTTTCTGTTGATTATATTTTGCATTACTCTGGAATAATAAAAATTGAAAAAAAAAAAATGTTCAAAAGAAAAATATCTTAAAAATATAAATTTTTTCAAGAAAAAAGTATTATGTTATTTTTAATGCAAATTATTTTGTTATAATCAAATTTCTTTTGTGGTTTTTGTCTATTTACATATATAATTTAACTTTCTGTATACATTATTATTATTATTCTGCGTTACGATATTACATATTTTATATAGTGATCAATATTTTTTCTTATTATTCTATAACAAAAATTTTCTATAAAAACAAATTTAAAACTTATTTCTATATTGCTTTCTAAAATCACAATATTGTTGTGACTAGAATAAGAAACTTAAAAAAGAAAAAATAATAAAAGAAAGAGAAAAATAAAATAATATGAAACTAAAAAATAATTAAAAATTTATAAAAAAATAAAAAAAAATAAAAATTTTCTATTTTAGTTTTAGTTTGAGATTTTTCAAAAATAGTAATAATGAGCCTAACAAGATCACAAACGCAAACCCCATCAAATGCGTCATCTTTTGAATCACGAGATGAAGTTGATTTTATACCAAAATCAATCCATCCAGGGGTTTATGATTCAAATGAAAAATCAATGGTATTACATAAACAGAATTCACTAAAAGATGCTAATCATAATAGGATTTTTTCAAATACTCAATCAAATTTAATGAAAAAATTAAAACCTGGTACTCTGTATGGTGATTGTGAAACTAAAATATGTCCAGTTAAAAGTTCTTTAGAAAAATTTTCATTTTTCTCTTTAACTGGCAGCAAGAAACGTTCAAATTTACAATTAACACAAAATATTGTAAAATCATTACCAGAGCCTAATAAAAGCACTGTAGCCGAACTAAATAAATTGCAATTATCGACAAGTAATCAATGTAAATCAAGATTTGTTAAAAGTGCTTCAATAGCACGATTTTTGGGCAATACTTATAATACAAAAAAAGTAGAAAATGAAATATTTAAATTAAAATATAATGAAAATAGTAATAACAATTTAAAATTAAATGATAATTCTAATAATAAAATTAATGGTGCAACAGCAGGTGTAGCAACGACGACTGCAACAGGTGTTTCTACAAATAAAAAATGTCGTGAAAGATTCCAAAAATGCTCTAGCTTTGAAGATGACAATTTTAGCGTTAGTCAAAATACTGGAAATTATATGAATAATAGTGATAATAGTAGTAATATTAATAAAAATAGTAATAGTAATAATAATAATCATAATAATAATAATGGTATTAATAGTACAAATACATTCAGTGGTGGCTCTGAAGTTAATCTACAAGATTTTCAAGACGATGATTTATTAAGTGTTAAAGCTTTTCGTACAATTTCACGAAGTCTTGGTAAATTATGGTGGAAAAAAACACATAGTGTTGATATTAGCTCACCGGATCCAGAGTACAAAGTGTCATATTTGGGAAATGTATTAACTGGTTGGGCAAAAGGTAAGTTAATTGATATTAATTTATACTTGTATAATAAATTTTTGAACTTCAAATTTCCTATAATTGACTTGAAAGTTATGATTCATTTTGTTAACTTGTTTTACAAAAATAACAACGACCTAAAACCATTGCAAGTTTTAATAATATCTTAAGATTAAGTTGGATAAAATAATTTATACACCAACTTCGCTGTACATATATATATTTTTTTTATCAAATCATAATTTTATATCCCCTGAGAATATTGACATTTCCGTTTTCAAAATATATATTTAGTTTTTTTTAAATGTAAAAATTTGATGATTCAAGCGGATATCTACATATATGCATACATCAGATGTCCTAATTTAAACAATAAAAAAAAAATTTTTTTTTTCTTACCAAAGTAGTAAGAAGTGACCAAAACTGCATTTTTTTTAACTAACTTACTTTCAATGGAAGAAAACCTTATAGGAATATTTTATTAAAATTCATAAAACGCTTAGATATATATATATTTTTTTTTTAAAACATTATCTATTGTGAATAATGAACATAAACCAATATTTTTTTCAAAAAAAATTTATTAAAGAATGGGTTTTGTAGGAAGATAAAAATTATTTAATAATCAGTTCTCATACCTCTTGAATTTTTTTTAGATGCATATACTTCTTAAAGAGTTTGAAAAGCAGTTTAAATTCACTATAACTTATGGTTATGATTGTGAAAAATTAACGCGAGTTTAAAAAGCATAAGTTTTGATTCCAACCATCATTGTGCCGAATAGAAAGAAAAATTCGTTTTCAATGGAATATTACTAAGTTTACTAACTTAAGAAAAAAAAAACGTAGGAAAGTTTTGAAGACTTCACTTTATAAAATAATGTATAAAGGTAATTATGAGACTCGGAAACATAAATTTTCGATGAATTTAATATTACAATAATTGTTTTTAGACCTAGACTTCTTTAGAGCGCACAATTTAAAATGTCTCCGAAGAAATTTTAAAGTAAAGAAGACCGGAAGAAAACACTTAGAAATAAAACGAAAAAGCAAACATATTGAGAGATTTACAATCTTTTTATACACTCATTGCACCTGAATACTATATACATGTACATATTTAATACACCTTATATGTAGAATTTTTTTTTTAGTTAAAATTTTATTGTTTTGGAAAAAAAGCGTGTAGAGGTAAATTCTTATTTTTTTTTTATATTAAATTTTTGGGAAGATTTTTTTATTATATTTTCTTAGCAGACAACAGAGGTATATATTACATATATTTTATTTTTATGTATATGAACACTTACATACATTTATGGTTATGTTTATACAAAATTGTTTTTTTTGTCGATAATGAAATTCAATAGTTCTACATAGTATATGAAATTTTTAAATTATATAATATGATTAACCACAAAATTCTAAATAATGGCATACCTGAATTTATAGTTAGTCTTTTAACTTTTGACATTGGCTTTGACTTAAAATTTTCTTGTCTGTTTTTAAATCGAATAACAAGCGCAATTAAGTTGAGAGACATTACTTTTATTAGATAATGAGATACGGTAATATGATGCGATTGATTACACTCACTACCAAACACTTACTTAGTAAACATTTTAATTAAAAATAAAAATATTATATTTCAATTATTGTAAAAAAAAAAAAAAAAACGGCGCCGTTAGTTTTATTTAAATACTAGATATATTAGGATTAAAGTTGTTTAATTACAAAACAAGCTAGAAAATAATATATAATTATCATAATTTTCTCTATATCGAGACTTTGTTTTCTAGAATTTCCTGAAGACTTTGGTTTGACAAATCATTAATAATAAGACTAAAAGTCATGGTTCATTGATAATTATAATAATTTTAAATAAAAGGATATCCTATCAGAATTAATATATAAATTCAAATAAAATTTTCGATGTACAAAGAATGTAATCGAATTTTCTGTTTGCTTGGATTCCAAAAAACACATTTTTGATCAAATTAAACATTTTCTTCTTTGTTTTGAAGAAAATATAAAAACATATTTTTAACTGTATAACTACAAAATAAAAAAATACAAGTTTTTTTTTATGTTTTTTTTTTTTTAATAATATGCTTTATGAGTGAAATTATTTATAGCAACAACAGTAACATAGATTTTCTATTGAAAATAAATTAATTTCATCATAATTTTTTTTTTATGAAAATAAATGAAAACTTTCAATTTTCAGTTGTTGTTATATTTTTAAAACACAACATGAAATCAATAAAAAGATATTTTTTTTTTTGTATTTTAAATTTAAAACATAATACAAAACCCTTATTTTCTGCGAAAATGTACTTAATAATAATAATAATAGAAACAAATTTGTTACAAACATTTTTCAATTTATATAATATTTTATGTTATTTTTATAATAAAAAAAAAAAAATTGAAACTTTCACGCCATCAGGAAATCACAATAATATTTTGATTGCATTATGATATAAATATGTTGTATATATAATAAAATATTTTTTATTAATTTTTAATTTTACTAAAATTTTTATAATAATAAATAATGAATATGTATAAATAGTATCGTGCGAAAATTGCTCTCTTTATTGTGAGTAAATTTATTACATTTCGTGTATATATAGGAATTTTTATATAACCAAAGTTTAGCAGTTTATCGACCCGAAATGCTTTATTTGTACATATATTATTATGGTGATAATAATTTTAACAATGAAAATTATTGGAAAATTTCATTACAAATGCTATTATGTACTTGTACTACACATAATTTAATTTTTCCCTTAAAATAATTTATGTTTCCAACCTTCATGGGATTTAAAAATGTTAAAAATAAATTGGCGAAAACAAAATGCATTTAATCATATAAGATTGTTAACAATTTTTTTTTTTTTGGATTAAATCTAGTTGATAAATATGCAATGTAAATTCATGAATAAATTTTCGTAGATCAAACAAAGTCATTGTACTTTATATGTATGTACGAATAATGTACAAGATATATATTTTACATTTAATATGTAAATTGTAAAAGCTTGAAGGCTGTTTTTATTTAGAGTTTAATATATAAAGAGCTCGGGATCCTATTTCTTTTACGAAAACATCATACATAAGTACAAAAAGTGTTATATCTCTCTGTATATTTGTTTTTCCGCCACAGATCGATATATTTAACCAAATTACTGCTGCGTTCTCGACTAATAGCATTTAATTAAACATCGAATTCTTTTGAAACTAGGCAATAAAAAGTTAAAGGCATTTAGGACAATTATAATATTATTTTATATTATTGTCATTAATTAATCTTAGTTACATCATTTTATGTTTAAAATTCGGTTTTTTATTTATTTTGTAACTATAATTTGTTCATGTAATGATGAATGAAAAATATTATTAAAAATTCAAATCAAAACTGATAAATTAATATTAATGAAAATGTTAATGAATAGATTTCGTTTATGTATACAAACATACATATGTAATAAATAATTCATTTATTTCATAAATTATTATAAATTGCCTCATTTAATAAAATTATTGGCTAGGTATTTTTTTTTTTAATTTGATATGACAGATAGTTGATTTCACATAAGTTTAAAAAAAAAAAACACTTCAAAATGAGTCCTAAATGATTTACGGATGAAAATCGATTAAAAATGTTTAAATTTTTATATTACAAATTTTTTAATTTAAATTAAATCGAATAATTCATTAATCAAAATTAACACCATATCGGTTGGTACCACATAATAATATTGCTTGAAAGCAAGATATCAATCACTTAACAATTTCAGTATGAAATAGTCATTTTAATGTACATATGTACGTTGTACACAGATTGTTAACAAATAATTGGAGAGCCCTTTGTATTTTAAGTGTACTTCATTGTCATGTTTTAAAAGATTTTATTTGTTTTATTGTCATTACGTTTAGTTTTTTTTATCTAATTTCCGCATTTTTATTTCAAGTGCATATAGATATACAACATATGGATATTTTATGTTGTTTCGCCTAATGGATTGGTCACAATAAATTTCAAGAGTTTATTTTATTTTTTTTTTTTTAATTTTTTAGTAAAATATTTAAGAGCAAATATTAAGTCATTACTTTAACTTTTTATAAAAAAAAAAATTAAACTAACAATGACAATAATTACGTCAAAAAAAAAAGTTAAAATTAAGTTTCCTTAATACCACTTTCACATAGCCAATCGGTTGTTTAAAGTTTTAATACCTCAACACTAAATGTTATTTAAACTATTTGACAATATTGGATATTCCAATTGTTGTTATTCTAAATTCAATGAGTTTTTAAGTTAGCACAATTGCAAAATAATATTACGTCTCACTTAACTTGTTTGTTATTGATATTAACTTTTCCACAATAAACACAAAAATTAAAACTTGATATCGAATGAAAAAAAAAAAAAAATACTTTTAATTAAAAAAAAAATAAAACAAAAAATTCCATTGCATGGAGAGATTATGTAATGATCTAACTTTTTTCTTGAAAATAATATTACATACATAGATAGAAACCAAATGTTTTATTATTATATTATATTTGTTTTTCACTCCAATAAAACTAATATCAAATAAAAAGTTTTCTCTCTTTGATGCTCTGAACGGTATGACCTTTGTGTATACATAATAGCAAAATAAAATTAAACAAAAATAAATTATAATGTCGTTTTAGTTAGTTAATTAGTTGAGTGTTGAAAATGTCAAAATTATTTAGAATTTAGAGCAAATATATTCACATTAAACCATTTATTATGAAATGAAACGTTCTCAATATATAAACTAAATATATACACTTAATGCTTATAATATCTAAATCTGAAGAAAAGTTTTTTTTTTTTCAATAAAAGATGTTGAGCCTCTTACTTGACGTATTTAATTCACATTTTATTGAGAAGAACAATATTGGAACGAGATATTTCAATCTAATTAATTTATTGATAATTTTATTAATTGCAAAAAAAAAGATAAATATAATATAGTTCAGTACAAGTACATACATTAATGCATATTTTGTGCAGTGTTTTGTTTATATTTCTTATATGCAGGTAGATAATATACAGCAAAAATAATATTATAAAAACATTCAAATATATATGTATAAGTAATATGCTTTGATTTAATATGATTTTCAAGTGAAACTTAGTTTAGTATAATATTCAAAAAATTATTTTTCACTTATTTTATTTTTTTTTTTTTTAATTAAGTACAAACTATTGCGAATATTATTTCTTTGTGAATTCCTTCACGTTATTGTATATGCCAGCAAACCTTATTTTTTTTTTTCTTTTTCTGTTTATTATTTTTTTTTTCTTCAAATAAAATAATATTACAAAAAAAAAAAACTAAATTTTCCTCTTTTATATTTAACATTTTTTTTTTATGGTATGCTACTTAAATATGAAAAAACCTAAAAGAAAAATACAACGTATAGCTTTATCTGGAATTTAAAAAAAAAATTATTGAGTTTTGATTTGTTGTTGTTGTTGTTGTTGTTGTGTACCTAATATAACTTTGATATTAAAGTTGAAAAAAAAAAAAAAAAAAACAAAAACGAAACAAAAAAACATAAAACAAAATTGTATATATTTATAATCAAAACATTCACCGATGGGCAAATCGTATAAAAAAATGATAACTTTCACTAAAAATATTTTTGCTGCATTCAATTTTTAACTTTAAAAAAAAAAAAAAAAATTGATTTTTATTGATGATTTCAGGTGGTCAATAAAAGATTTTTACTTGTTGCCATTATCATATAACAAGAAAAAAGGGAATGTAAAAAAAAATAAAAAAATTAAATATAAATGAAAAATGTAATGACAGGTTTTAAAAAAGTTTTAGCTCACAATATTATAACGTATACATTTTTTTTTTTTTTGTAATTGCTTAAGTAGATATTTTTATTGGATTTAAAAAAGAATTGAAAAATTTTAAAAATGGGTTATATATTTAAGTTATAAAATGGAAGTATAAAAACTATGTTATTAATAGAAAATTACTTATATTTTTATTTTTTTGTTCTATTTTAGCACTATATGTCTAATAAAAGATATTATACAAAATATAGTAAGAAAAATTGTAAACAAAAGAAGCTGATATTTTTGTAAACTACAATGTTAAAGAAAAAATAGAAAATTTGTTTAAAATAAAATTTCACAGACAGAAATTAAAATATTATTTATTTTCATTTCATATATATATATATATAAATTTATTTTAATGTTTAATTTTGATGAAGACTATGGCTAAACTTTTCAAATTGAATTGACACTTGGAAAGTAATATTACCAAATATTTTTTAAGATTTAGATCTATTAATATTATTATTATTATTGTCAGATTTTATTTATTAACTTCAAATGTCTTATTTTTAAATGACTTTTCCTAAATATATCATATCGGAAATTAAATTGCGGAATGATTTATCTTTATAAACAGAATCCTCCTATATATATAGAAAAACGGATGTGTTTAATTTTATATTTGAATTAACATATTAATTGAAAGTTTTATTATTCCGTATTAAATTGATATTAACGTTGCTTAAGTTTCATTTTACGTAAATATTTTCTAACTTTATAGATACAAAAACATCATCTAATAAAACTATAACAAAAAAAACAATTTAAAAATTGCGACTTAATTTCGAGCTGATATAATCTTGTTTAGTTTTTTTAATTTTAAAATTCATTATTATTAAGTACTTTGATTTATTTTTTTTTTCATTCCTTTTAATTTGACAAGAGTTAGTAGTTGTGAATTATATACTTTTTGGTCTGAATCTAAGTTTGTTTTTTTTTTTTGTGAAAGTTGAGTCTCGTAGACTAATTATAAATTTTATCAAAAACGAATTTAAACTTTTTCTTAATCTTATTGATAACTTATCTTAATAAAGCTTATTTTCAATTAGACTATTGACCTTTTTTATATTTTATAACTAGAAATAAAAAAAAAATAAATAAATTTATATACATTTTCTGCACAATGTGAAAGTATGATTTGTTTCTAACCAATTTTTTTATAAACATTAACATTGCTTCCAAGTATGTTTAGTACGATAGAATTTATTTAGTTCTAATAAACTAAATAATAAGGTCTTGTTCATATAAAAAAAAATTTTAAGAAACAGCTGAATGCACAGTTTCTGTTTATTCATAGTTTCTTCCCAACCAATCAAACTTTCTCCCATACCATTGCCAAGAAAATTTTTATACATATACACTTCAAATTCACAAATCCATTCTATTTTTAGTTTTTATTTTCCTTGTTGTGCTTCATATTGACTAGTACCCGTGAATTATTACTGAGAACATTTCACGCATTATTTATTGTTATATGTATATATATTATATAATTTATTTTGATGTATTTATAGTTTATATTTTATTTAATTCTGTAATTCACAACATTAGATAATAATATTTTTGATTGATAAAATAACTTGTTTTTATAAAGCATACATAGTATACCAAAAAGTACATATATAGTTTTAGTATTATTTTCAAATAGAAAATTAGCATATAAGAAAACTTAAAACGAATGTTATGTGATCAATTGCTTTTAACGTTATGTTGTACATTGATAACATACGTTATACATATATATATATAAAAGCGATTTGTATACAATAAGATATATGTTTAGCACATACATATAAGCTATTAGATTCTAAATTTCAAGAATCTATAATTTTGATTAGCGTGTTATTAGTTATGTAAATATATATATAAATGTATATACATATTTTTTAAAACAACTTTCACACATACTTTATTTTTCCATAAAAAAAACATTATTATGCACTCTGAATGGATTCATATTATGTATTTGTATTCTTAGAGTTCTTTTAAAAGTAAAGAAATAAAAAATTAAAAAAATAATAATGAAACTCTTTAAAAATTGTGTTTAAAAAAAGTACATTATGGTTACAACTGACCTAAAAACCTCAATAAAGTTATTAATTTTTCAAATTTAATTTCTTCTTTTTTTTTTGTGAAAAAAGAATAATACTATGCTTATACTTTACGAAGTTTATTGTATTAGTTATTTTTTTCATTGACTTTTAAGTATAGTTAGATTTTAGTTTTTAACGTTTTAGTCAGATTTATTTATTTTAAGTAGCTATGTGTTTTTGTACATTAAGATTATCCAAATCCATATATGATATTAATACTTAATCAAAGTCAAGGCGGAAGCTTTTTTTTTTTTAATTTTAATTAATCGCCTTCGGTTCTTTTCGTATGGGTGCTGATTGTATGTATATAATGCTCAAATATTTTAAGAATTTCTAAAACAAAAAGAAACATAAATCCAAATCCAACATTTTTAAGTTTTTATTCACTGTGAATAGTTATAACCTCTTACCTAATATTCGAACATTCTCAAATCTGCGAATTATTTGTGTATTATATTAAGAGAATGGAAATTTTTGATATACTTATAATTGTGTTTTTGATCATTTATATTTAATATTTTATTCATTTATAATTTTTTTTAAAGCAAAATTTTGTTGTTACGCCAGTTTTACAAATTTGACGGCTTAAATACATATCTAAAAAAAAATAGTTTTTTTTTATTAAAATTTTTATTTAAACATTATGTCAATTTTCTTCATTAATGAAAAGTAATAACATTTTTTTTATTTTTATGGAAAATACCTAAATTTAACTTCAAAAGCTAATAATTTATAATTGTATAAATATTGTTTTCATGTACCTATAAATAATATAACTTCATTTAACTGGTAATTTTCCTATAGGAAAATTACCAAATAATAAATTTCATACATTGCGTCCTGCAAAGAATGAGTATATATGTATATAGTAGTAGAAAACCAAGTTAGCACATATAATGTTGTAATGTTTTGTCACACAACAAAAAACTATAAAAAGGAAATTAAAAAAAAAATTCAACGTTAAATAAACAAGAAAAACAATTTTTTTTTTATTGTATACATAATACATACATAATTCTTTTTATCTTCGATTTTCTCCGATGATGACTTCATTTCATTTTTTTTTTTAATTAGAATTAAAAAAAAAAAAGGTTCTTCAAGAAAATAACTTCTTTATTTATTTAGGTGTGTTTTTAAATCAAGTATAATTAAAAAGGAATTCATGAAGATAAAATTTTTTAATGGGTGTGAAGAGCTAATTAACTATATTACAAATATGCACAGACATTTTAAGTTTTTGTAAACTTTTAGTTAAAACAAAAATCAAATCATCATAATCAATATTAATATGTATACAATATACATATATATACTTTAAAGAGGATATTATTGTACTCCAAACTAACAATTTTTTCTTTCAAATTTGCGTAATGTCGATATTTTTCTGTCAATGTTTAAATATTAATAAATTGTGTTAAAATAAAAGTTTCAGCATTGATGGAACAAATTAACGATTTTTGCAAAAGAATTAATTTTACTGTATATATATAATCAAATTTACTTAGTTGTAATTTGATTAATTTATTAAAATTAGATATAAACAAAATTGTTAAAATTTGTTGTAAAATAAGGATTTAACTAAGGTTTAGTTTCGTCCACTTCACTTTGGTATTTAATTGCACAATTTAATATTTTGTTGACAAAAAAAAAAAAAACAAATAATGCCCGTTAATATAATCATAAACCTCTTTATAGAGAAAAAAAAAAAAAAATAAAATGAAAGTAGACAATTTGATTTATAAGTTTGAAATATAAATTTCTCTCTGAAATTAAATTGGAAAAAATTTTGCATTATTAGTTATGCTGGTAATGTAATTTCGTGATAATATAAATTAAAAGTAATATATAAGTATAATATACTTTTAAGCCCGGATTCAAAATAATAATAAAATGTCTTTCAATCACGTACAAAACTTTTTCTTTTAAATATAGGTACAAATAAATATATTTTTATTAGTTGAAATAAAAAATTAGAAAAACTAAAAAAAACTAATATTTTTTATTTCCCTCTATGTAAAGTAAACATTTTCAAAAAAAAAAAAAAACTTAATTTACATAATGTAAGTATAAGTACAATTGTATTATATACATAAATTCAATGTTATTCCAATTAGAACTTTACACTACTTATATTAAATAATTGTGTGCATTAAAATTATGATGAAACTTTTAAGAACATTTTTAATTTATTGATTTTAAAAAATAGCCTCCTTAAATATAAATACATATATGTTTAATTTATACATATACGTAATATAATCTTATTAAAGCAATATTGATTTTGGATTTTTAGTATCAAAATAATAGATTGAATCAATAATACTATTAAAATTCACTGTGTTACGCCAATCTAAAATCAAAAGGCCATGAGATTGATCATAATCATGTGTTATGTCGTAACTTTATTTTCATTATAAACAAATTTTTGATTTCACATAAAAGTTAATTAATTTTTTTTCTAATATATCTAATACTAAGAAATTTAAATATGATATTTATTTATCGTTATTATTACCGAAGACTGTAAAAAACTTTATAATTATAATAAGTCCTTAACTCAAGTAGTTTACTAAAATTAATTTACGTGCGTGTTGTTATCATTAACATATAAGTTAGTTTTGATTTCTACTTCGATTTGGATAAAATTAATTTTTTTATTTGTCCATTATGTAAAAAAACTAAAACTAAATGTTTGTTTTGTTTCGTTTTATCCATTATTATTATTATTAATTATTTTTTAAATCAGTGCAAATACAATAATTTCTAAATTATATTTTGCATTTTGATGCCAATTAAGTGATCTTTGTTACCTAGTTTATTAAGCTTTTAAACTATATGTATGTTTGTTTAAATGATCAATGATCGCTCAAGCTGAAAGTTATTTGTCATTAAAATATTAAAAAATGTCATTATATTTATATTAATTAAAAAAATGTGATCTCAAAAGTCACATGAATTAATCATATTTTTTTTTTTATATATAAGAATATGTATTATCATTTTTTAATTTTGTATTTCAAAATAAAAGAAGATTCAAGAAATAATATCGTGAGCTCGTATAACGTAATTTTTAGTTCATTTTGAAATATTATTTTGCTGAAAAAATATTTGAAAATGTTCCATTATTTTTTCCTTTACTATCTAGTCAGAGAGTCAAAGATTCGGAATATCAATTAAATTCATGATTATTCCATAAATATAGGAATAGTTTATAGTTTTTGAATTTAGATTAAGTTAATTATGTAATGCACATGCATAGTGTATTTAAAAATAAAAATAGTTTTTATTTAATTTTTTTTCTTTTACAACATTAAATATAATAATATATTTGAACTTCTATTGATTTTTCGTAGAAACTAAATTTGTAGTGCCTCCATGTTATTGCGCTTGAAGTCAATATTACAATAATAAAGGTCAAAAACATGAAATAAACATTTTATTTCTAATTGATTGAGCCAATTAGTGTTTATGTCATTCTTATAAAATATCTTTTTTTTTTTTTACATATTTTTTTTTTAAAAATTATGCACACATTTACGTGTGTGAAATTGGTATAAAATTTTTTGTCATAATATCATCCTAAGAATCAGCAAGTAAGGAAATTTTTTTTTTTTTAAATATTTTAATTACAAAATAAAATTAATTGATTTTGATTTATTTATATTTATGTGTATTGAATAAATAGGTATATGACTTTATGGAACAAAAAAACATCGCCAAAACGAAACTAAAACAAAGATTAATTTTTCGATTATATTATTTTCAGTTTGAGTCATAAAACAGGGAGTAGATATGTATAGAATTTTTGAAAAGGTTTAATGACTTTAAAATAGAATGTAAACAAATTCAAATAAAAATAACTTTTTGACCGCCAGGTTAAAAATAAAATAAAATAAAATAAAACAATACAATATTATTAACAATAGGAAAATTTTAAATATTTTTTTTTTTCATTTTTGAGAAATCATTTCCGTCATATAGTGAAATTTAGAATTATTTATCTGCGCATTAGGTTTTTCGCCAGCAGTTATTTTTTAATTATTTAAACAATATTATTATTATACATAATATTATTTTGACATTCACTTATTAATTAAATTATAAACGATTTGCTTTTGATTCTGGAAAGTATATTGAAACCTAATAATTGCAATAACAGTTCTATCTATGTATATACTATATGGTAGAAAAGTTTTTATAAGCTTCATCAAAAAAAAAAGACAACAAAAGCTCAAAAAAAATAACTACAAGAAGGGTTTTTCATTCCACATTTCCCGTAAATATTAAAATTGCCCAAAAATGTACATATATTCCATTCGTCGATGACATTTATATAGAGATTAATCAGTTATATAGGATTTCCACCATCCTTATATCTTAGATTTAAGTTTCTTTAATTATGTTTATAAAAAAAATTGTAAGTATTCTGTGGACAAAATAAATAATTGAATTGAATTGAAAAATGAAATATGCTTCATTATTTTTGTCCAAAACATATAATAATATAAAGTTCAATTAATTAGTTTGTTGTAACTTTGAATAATCAATTTGCTCTTATTCTTAATTTTTTTTTGTAATCCCAATCAGGGTCAAAAATTTTAATGCATTTTTTTTTTGAATATTGATTGAAATTATTTTTTGGACTACATAAAATTTTAAGTATACTGAGTTAAAATAATTGCAAATTTAAAAATTAAATATTAAAATTAATTTAATAAAAATCATAGTCATGACAAAATAATTGTGTCACTTAAAAATTAAAACAAAAAAAAAAAAAGAAAAACAAAAACGGTTATTTTAGAAAAGTGCATATTATGTTAAGGTATATTTATTTATTAAACCCAACCATCAAACTATATTTAAAAAAATTTTTGTAAAAAAAAAAATTATATCTATTCTTAACAATCTATTTAATTTAAAGAAAATAAAAGATTTTTGTTAAGTAACGTAACATGATTTTTCCTATTTTTTTTTTTTTTTGCTTTTTTTTTAATTTTCATACCATATGAATTTGGAATAACAATAAAGAGACAAAAAGAAGAAAAAAAAAAACTATATTAAAAATTTTGCCGCCTCTAACGTTTCCAACTCTCAGTTCCAATCATCCATTACGAAAAATTGCATTCTTCAACAACCTGTAATTTAACAAAAAATAATATAACTGTTAAATAGTGCAAAACGTTACATTCTATGCAATTATTTTTATAGATATACACATATAATAATATTATATTTTGTTAAAGACATAAAAATTGTTGATAATTCTTTTTTTCCTCTAAAAATATACATTTTATGATTATTGCTGGTTGGGTGTATCCCTTCTTTCTAACAATTGAAAATAAAAAAATTAAAAAAATTTTTTTTAAATTATAATGTTAAAAATTGAAAAAAAAAAAATTAAAAAATCATGGTAAACAATTTTCATAAGAGTTAAAGTTTTAATAATAAATTTAGTATATATTATACTGACCAAATAACTGTATTTGGTAAAATTTATTATTCAAAAAAAAAAAACTTTATTTTTGAATTCCAATTATTTGTTAAGCATGCAGATTTTTAAATGTTTGTTATTATTTTTATTTATTTATAATATATTTATTAAATTTCATGAATTAATAATAATAATACTTTGCAGTAGAGACTAGAGCAGTGATAGGCAACCTTTTTCGAGAGCAAATGGGTAAAAAATTAACTCGAATTTTTTATTAAATCAAATTTTTTATTAATTTATTATTAATAATATTGAAAGACAAATAATAATATTCGAAGAAAAGTTTAATAATTAATGACTTCCTTGATGTTTAAATCCTTGCACTATTTTTCTAAATTAGGTTGGTATGTTGTTATTTTTAATCTGATACAAGCATCTGAATTTTCCAGCGTCAATCTGTTCCTCATTGAGTTTAAAATAAAGTTGCTTCAAAATTCAAAAAAATGAAAATGAAACTACTTGGCCGGATTGGGTAATTGAAATATGGCCGCGAGTAACTATGTTACCCGCTGGTAGGGGTTTGCGTACCACTGGACTAGAGCACTGTTTCCGGATACGAGTTGTTCTTGAATAGTTATTGAATTATTGTAAAACTTTCATATACAGTTTTTCGGATTAGCATCTTAACTAGCTAAACACGGAATTTTTTCTTCATTTAGTTCCTTGGATTAACTCGGAGTGACTAAAAATTGATTTATTTGAACCAACTTTGAACTATAAAGAAAAAGACAACAACAAACTATTATTATTTTTTTTTAAATTAAAAAAATTTGGAGCAATTGAAAACTACACTACTAAACTATATAAATACCTTTTTCTGTTGTTGATTAAATTTATGATCTTAAAAGACGTTCTGACTGTTGCATTTGCAATGAAGCTATGTTATTTTATAAGTTACCAATACATTTATAATTTTTCGTATATTTTTTTTTAAGATTTTGAATTAATATTCGTTATTCATTATTAAGAGAGAAGTCAATAAAGAAAGTTTCTATTAACAGTTCAACAAAATCGAAGCGTTTTATTGGTTAAAAATAAAAGTAAATTTATTGACATAAAACGAATTTAAACATGGTCTTTCGGCACGGATATAGATATATAAAAGATTTATTGAATTATTCAAAATTAATAAATTAATTAAGTAAATAGTCCTGTAAAATCAAAAAATATTCCTAAAAGCAAAGAAAAACGATTAAGGGAATATTTGTTTGAGTCAACGCGCTGTAAAAAGCCACAAAGAAAATAAAATAATCATAGCTTCATCATAGCTACGTGCTTTTGGGTTCCCTATTTTCTCCAAAGAAGTTCACTTAAAATCCGAACTATACAATTGAGGCTACGAGATGCAGCTACAATCTCCAGTATCAGCTACATTATTGCTAAAGGAGCTCGCGTTTATTTAAATAATTTTTTAATTATTTTAATTCTTCAAGTTGATATGTAATTTTTTATGTTAGTCCTTTAAGGCTTGTAGTTCTCATTGTGTTCTTCAGACCTTTAGTCTACTTTGCGCATTCCCACAATTTTGGAATTTTAAACTTTTTTTTTATAGTATTTCTTCCAAACATAAAATATAAATATTTATGTGATGCATGCATTTCATATACATAAAGGTTTGAAAAATAAATTTAAATTATTTATTTTCCAAGAATTTAAGGTGTGTTTAAATAATAATAATAATAATAATAATAAAATTCAAGTACTTTTAGACGAGATACACAATAGAAAAAAAGTAGCTGTGCTTAAAAAATTGTTTTAATCAAAAAATTTATATTTTACTGTTGAATAAGTTTTTTTCAATCTTAAATTTTAATAAACGAAAATTCTACACCTGTTAATTTTTTTTTTTGTTTTTTATATATTATCGAAGAAACTTAAATAAATCACGATTATTTCTTGAAATAAATTGAAAAGGAATTTGAACTTGAAATTCGCAGAAACGATTCAGAAAAAATTGTTATTATTATTTTATCCATTATTATTATAATTATTTGTTCAAACGATTAAAAATTAAACTATTATAAAATATAAGAGCTATTTATGTAGGAAATAAATAAAAACCATTTTGAATAGTCTTTGAATTTTTATTATTTCTAAATTATTTTAGTTTTTATTCTTTAAGTTAAAGGATTCAATTGCTTTTTTTGATAATGTTTTTAATGCTTTCTTTAAGTCAATAATATGGAATAGTTTGCCCTGGTTGAAAAAAATTCTAGTATCACGAGCTAGAATTGATCAATAGATCAATAGATTATTTAACTCTTTAAAATACCATTCCAATATTCCAAAAACATCAGGATCAATCCCAAGAATTTTGTCAAGTTAATCTTTCAGGACTTAACATTAATAACCTTTCAGTTATTTTAGAAATAATATTAAAAAAGCAATTCCTGTGTGGATACAAATAATTGCTTTCAGACTACATTACTATTCATACCTACACACAAAAAAAAAACTCAGTATTTCTAACAAAAATATTTCTGTTGCCATTTAACAAAATTCAATCTTTAATTTTAATAAAAAATTTGTAAGAGGAACACAATATTTGTTATTTTAAGTGGATAGAAATTGTTAACGTAAATTTAACACTATAATAATCGTTAATCTGACAAAAGTTTTTTTCTATCATAACGAAATATTTTATTACATTAACACAATATTTTGAAAGCGATTTTAACATAAATAATTTATCTTTAGAACAAATATTTCTGTTGGCGCTATACGAACAAAATATTTGTTGTTTTAATCTACATTTTTAGTTCGAAATACTGAGTTTTTTTTTTGTGTGTAGTAAAAGAAAAAAAAGGAACTACATAATGTTTAGTAGCACTAATGGAAATGACTGCAGTGCTAGTGACTGGTGTAGATTTAATCAAATATATTATAGAATAAGTTCTAACTTTTATATATATTAGTTTTTAAAACATAACTTAGCTGGTGCTTTTTCCATTCATTTCTTTTAATATCATTATTTATAATTCTGAAGCTTAGGCTTTTTCAGTACATGGAAAATACATAATATTATATATTAAATATAATATTATTATATTTATTATATTATTATTATGCTATTTTACATTTAGCCGATGCTTTTAAGGATAATGTATAATTGATTAACTTTCGAAGCTAATTTTTTTTTATTTAAAATTAAATCAAAGATATGAAGAAGAAGTGTGTATAACATTCAATGTTTTAAAACATTTAAGAAATTCTTCAAAATGTAATACTAGTTATCTAAGAAAATTGACAATTATTTTTAGTGCCAAATTTGCAAAAAACAAAAAAAATGAACGTTTAGATCAAGTTCGTAAAATTCAATTCAAATAATGTCATACAAAATAAAAACCTAACTGAAAATCGCCTGAGAATGAATGTATCGTGGGAAGAAAATAATAAAAAAAAAAGTAATTATTTTTTTTAAAATAATAATGACTTTTTAAATGTTCATTATAGGATTGCGCAACATTGACATGTGAATAATTTATATATATTACATATCTCTTAATTTTTGCTGATACAACGAATATTGAAAATATTTTTTAATTGACTGTATTATTTCTTTGATTATAACGATTGAAACATGTAAAATTCCTTTATTGATTTTTTTTTTCTATACATTTTTATGAGTTTTCTTTTATCTTGTCTGGTTTTAAATTCCGGATAGAGGACTAAACAAGTAAAACAATTGTATTAGGTACATAAAATTAATTTTTATAGTTACTTCTGTTTTTTTTTTCAATTGTGAATTTTATATACATGATACATATTATAATAATGTATCTATGTACAATTGTACATGCTTATACTATTCGAGCAAATTATATATGGATTGTAAGAATGACGAAAGACAAGTATCAAATAAAAACCGGATACAAATACTACCAAAATATCTGATGTTGATTTTCAAAAGAAATGTATAATGAAACATTATACAATCTGTAATTATTTATTATGCTCTTTATGATTAAAACCAAGTAACTAGAATTTATTTTACAATGTGCCACACTACACTAAATAATAAATGAAAAAATTAAAATTCGACTCTTTTTCAAATAAAAGTTTAATTTTTTGGAATACCTATATTGTAGAAATTTGATTACAACATTTATTATTTTAATTATCATTTGTAAACAATATACTTATTATTTGGAAGAAACAACTTCAAAAACAATAATTATTTGTTGACATTGAATATTATGTAGATTGTATATTGTTGTAAAGTAGTTTTATGAGAAAGCACGCGTTCAAATAATTAATTTTTAATCGATTAACTAACTAAACTATAAATATACATAAATATTTATAATCCCTGAGTGCTTAATATATAAGTGGCGGTATCGGGAAAAACAAAATATTATCAATATGAAATTAAGTTTATTATTGTTATATAAATATTCGGTAAATGAAAATAAGCATTAATTCTTTCTGAATTTTATTTTTTAATTGGGGATTTGGAATTTTAGTAATCCCAAAAAACGTTAATAAAAATGTTTGATATAAATATGGGTAATTGACTGACCGTAATTATGAATAAATTTTAGAATATTAATATTTATATTACAACATTATATGAATTAGTTTCTGCGAAATTTTAAAATATTTTAATGCGTAGGGGATCGTTATGTTGTATTTAGTGCTATAGAATTTAGATCATCATGGAGTATTATATGCGTCAATACACATGCAATCATTTGGATGCATCTGCGTAAATAATGAAAAAATTTAGATGCATCGGCGTATATAATGAAAAAATTTAGATGCATCAGCGTAAATAATGAAATCATTTAGATGTTTCGTTTTGAATATTACGTAATACCTAAACAAACATAATATCTCTCACAATATTTCAATACAGCCAAATACAAAAAAAAAATGAGAAAAAATGAGAACTACGTAATTCATACACAAAAATAATATCACTAAAAGAAAGAGAAATTAAAGGATAATTAACGTGGAAAATTTCCCTTTTTTTCTTTTATCTCTAAAAGAAAGAGAAATTAAAGTAAAATTAACGTTGAAAATTTCCCTTTTTTTCTTTTATCTTTATTTTTTATTATAAATTTATTATAAAATAGAGATATTCTCTCTTTGCAACTCCCTCTCACATGCATATTAAAGCAGTATACAATACATGTTAATCAAATTTGTTATAACAACTCGTTGTTATACACACAAACACATAGACACTTGTCAATATTATATCACTCGACCTTCGGTCTCGTGATATAATTTTGACTCGTGTCTATCTGTTTGTGTGTATACACAACTCGCAATTAATAACAAATTTTCATACATGTATTGTAATCTACTATTCCTGTTTTCTATTTTTACATTTTTTTTTTGTTTCATTTTACAGAAAATAAACAGTCGTGAAAAATGCAGTAGCAATTGTATGAAAAAAACTTCGAGTAGTATTTTAGAAAACTATATTTGAAACTGCAATTTATTAGAAAAATAAACAAATTTTTATTATCTGTTTCCTTTACTTCCCAATCTCACGAAATATTTTCAAGTTTTTGAGATGCCAATTTGAGCCAAAAAACTCATCCATCCACATATTCTCATTCATCCATATATTCTCTAAGATATCAAAACAACATTTCAGTTGAGATTGTATTAACAATACAATCAAAGCAAAACTAAGACCAAATTTTCGTAGTGAGGGCTCATAACAGAATATGGTAACTATTAAAAATGTTCTTACAACAAATTTTAAAAAATGCATCGAAGACAATAAAATTTATTATTTTACTAAATCGAGGTCAATCAAAATATATATAATATAAAAAAAGTTAAATTCAATTTTAAAAATATGCTTATGAAAATTAAAATAATTAGACAAATAAATAAATCATTAAGGGACTGTTCACAAATTACGTAACGGCCTAGGGGGCGGGGGTTTGAAAATTTGTTACGGTTTGTTACGGGGGGCGGGGGCCGGGGGTATTCATAAAAATGTTATGTAACCAAATTTCCTCCTTTTTATAAAAAAAATTACACTAAATATAATATTAATGCACGCAAAAAAAAACTTAAGTTATAATGAATTTTGTTTTGTTTATTCGAATAAAAAAATTGTTCAAAAAGTAATTTAAAAAGTGTTTGTTACGTTATTCTTCTTAAGGGGGGCGGGGGTCTGCGGAATTTGTTACGATCTGTTACAATGGGGGGGGTTAAAAAACGGCAAAAATAGCGTTACGTAATTTGTGGAAAACATAATCGAAACATGAATATTTAAAACTAACTAATGATTAATGAAACCCTTATTTCTATTTTTATTTTTAGTGGCTTGCGAAATATATAATGTATATATTAAAAAAATATACAAATGCATCAATTTAACGCATTGCACAATTAGCGGCAATCCAATCTCGATTGAATAATTATAATTATACACATAATAAAATTTGAAAATAAAAATTTGTATTATATATTATATTTCTTCTAAAATATAAAGCATACTACAAAAGTAGAAAAAAAAGCGCTAAATATAAAGAAAATAAATATATAAAGCCTAATGACATTTCACGCCTTAATTTATAAGCATAGATGTAAAAAATGTCGATAATTTTTCTATAAATCTATAAAAATCTTAAAAGAAAAAAAAAAGCTTAAAAGCAATAATTAAGGTAATTATAATAAGAATAGGAAATATTTAGCCTGCAGGTTTTTTTTTTGTTTTAAATTGACAGAACTTTTCGTCTTATTCTCTTCCGAGAATTTTCTTTTATCTTCATAATATAAAAATAAAAACGAAGCAATGAATTATTTGAGTGAATAATGTAAGAAATTAATATATTTTTTATTGTACATATAAGGATAATTTTTATTGCTTCTGGGCATTATATTCAAGATTTTTATTTCTGATCAAACAAGTATGACTATTGAAAATATCTAAGATAACCATCAATCAAATCATAATTTTTTCCTTTAAGCCTGCAATGTATAATTTAAAATTCTCTAGAATTTATAGGCTTTTAAAGAAATAAATAATTTTCCCAATTAAATAAAACTAATTGAATCTTATTAAAAAGATTATTCAATTAATAATAAATTAAAATTTAAATTTATATAGGCCTTAATTTTTTTTTTCTTCAATTATAACGCAGTCTCGAATATGTATAACTGTTTGTACACATAAAGCCATTGGAACTAGAATATGTCAAAAGTAATTATTATCTATAGACAAAATTTTTTACACTATTATATAACATTTAAGATTCCCTATCATGTAGACCATGTATTTCATTTTGCTGGTTCCAATTAATTTTCATTTGTAGTTCATGGCTTATACAATGCAGGGCTTTAATATAAGCAAAACTGTGAAAAATAGTGCATATATGCAAAATAGTGCATATATGCAAAATTTTTTGAATATTATAATGTAACATGAAAAATCTCATCCGGATGTTAAGAAAATTTTCATCTTTTTCCCATTTTACATTATTTGATTTAAAAATAGAGAGCTTTTGTAAATTTATTCACGTTCAAATTTTTTTTCAATGTACTATTTGTTTAATGAACTTCCTTTTTAAATTTAAATTATAATAATGATTATTATAATGAATAATAAGTGTTTTTTTTTTTTTTTTAATTTTTCATTCTATATGTAAAATTACAAAACAATAATAATAAATATTATCATACTAAATAAATGTTAAAAAAAAATTTATTATCGTTATATATTATATTTACATAAAATAAATAAGAAGGAAGTCTATAAAATTACCTCATTTTTTTCATATACATATATGTATATTTATAATATATGTATTCAAATAAATTGATTATTGTTGATTAATTTTATAGCAACAACAAAGCTCGAGTATATGATACATTGCCAATAATTCGTGATAATAATACCAGAATATAAATAATCCAATCTAATAATTATAATAAATGTACGTAAATGTGTGTATAATAAAAATTTATTATTGAAAAAACACGTTGATAAAATTTTTTAATAAAATTCATTTATAGTATTTTGAATATTTTGCTATATAGATTTTGCTTAATGAATTTTAATTAATAAATTTTTGTTTTATTATTTTATTATTGGCAAATAACAATAATGTTATAATATTTTTGCAATTTTTAATATTATATGATTAAGTGTTTTAGTTTTTTTAATATACACCCTTACGATAAATTACTTTAAAGTTTAAGCATAGATTAAGAATACAGAAAGATTGGAAACTTCATACAACATTTTTTCAGTCGTTTTTGGTATTTTTATGTGAAGGTGTTAGTTTAACTAAATAAAATTCTTTTCATATATTGATAATTATCACGTATTTTATTTTGTTTTACTAACACATTCACATAAAAATACCAAAAATAATGTTGTATGAAGCTTCCCATCTTTCTGTATTCTTAATCTATGGTTTAAGCTAACAATAGATTTTTTTGTCAAATTTTGTTGACCTTAAAAAAAGTTGTATCAAAGTTCTCTCTAACTCGGGTTTATCAATATGGGCCGCATTAAATGCTATGGCTAATTAATCATTGAAGAAAAAATATATATTTATTTTTAATGCAAAATAGTTAGTTTTATTCTTTACCTATATCTGTAATATTTAGTAGAATATTTGTAACAGTTTATCGCAAAGAATTTTTTAGATCAAGATCTGTTAAACTGCTTCCAAATATATTTTGGTTTGTCAGCTTCTTCAAAGAAAAAAATTGTTCGGAAACAAAATCTGGAAAAAAAACATAAAATTTTGTATGCATGTTTTCTAATCATCGCAAATTTACTGTATTCACGTATTTTTTATAAAATTCAATAACCTCACTTTATTAATTGTGAATGGATAGGTTAAAATACGAAGTTATCTCTTTTCTTTGGCAAGAAGTTCGCTGAATCTTTCGTCAATTCCAGAGTTTAGAATTATAATTTGACCTAGAATGTTTCATTATCAAATATCATTTTGCTAAAATGGACTGAAAAGCAATATAAATTGAAAACGGCAGACAATTGCACCAAAAATTATGAGGCTCATTTTAAACAAATTATTTGAGTGTTTATAATAGTAATTGTATAATAATAATCATATTAAGAACAAATATTCGAGTGATTGTTAAAAGAAAAATTTCTCAAAAAATAGTTCTTTTTGGGTTATATTTAATCAGCATACAAATATATAAATATTATGATGCATGTAAAATATTATATTAAATTTAAATGACAAAAAAAATAGTAAATATAAATTTATAATTTGTACATTCAATTGTTAATTTGATTATAACTTCTTTATTTATTTTACTTAATAGCGCACAATTTTATGTTTTAATCCTGCGTAAAATATAAACAACAAACATAATAATCATAAAATTTTATGCTTTCAGACTAGACTAATATCTGTCTTCAGTGTAATACATCAGATAGTCTTTATTGCGTTTTAAAACTAACCATTGATATTTTTGTCATTATACATTATGACATTTTTTTGCCTTGTTGTAAATACAATTATTGCATTTAAAATCTGTGAATGTAAAATTATTTTACTACAAACAAAGCATCATGTTTTTCCAATATGCGTCTCTGAATTAAGAAGTTTATTTTAAGGTTGAGATTTACATTAATTTAAAAATATTTTTAGAACGATTTGTAATTATTTTTTTTCTGACTGTAAATGGATATTATATTTAAATTTACATCTATCGTTCTTAAAAGGAAAATTAAAAAAAAGTATTAAAGTATGCGTCATTAGATTAAATATCGCTTACAAGTAAAAGGTAAATTACAAGTAAAAGGTAAATTAAAAAAAAATCCAAACGGTCAGGTTCAACTGTTTTTAATTTCAAAGAAAGTATTGAAATGGTGGATATAACATTACAAATTTGTACATTTACGTTAACTAAACTACACTATAAAAAAAGATGCTATACGATAATAAAAATTTATGTACAATTTAGTCACAATAGCAAATTTGAAATAAAGCTTTGAAAGAGACTAAAATAAAATTGTGGTCACTGATGGGGTTTTTTGTTCAAATTGTTCAAGTTTTTGTGTAATAATATGTGTGCCTTGCTTTCAAGCAGCGATTTCTAGGAATTTTAAAAGTGAAACTGAAAGTTTTAATTTTTATCTTAACTCGTTAAAGAAGAATATTATTTTTATTTTTAATAGCTTTGATAAAATTATAGTTATGGCAAATTTTGTTTTAGAGTTAATTTAATTAATTTCTTCTTTTAACGTATTTTTAAACAAAAATATTTTTAAAGATTTTTTTTTGGAATTGTGGTTAATGTTTATAAACAAAATAAATTATCTTCTTCAATCACTCGATAATTTTTGAGATCATCGTTACTAGTTACTATTAGCTATTAGAATTAGGACTTCCATTTGGTTTTTAATTTAGCTCGGATCCCTTTTAATTCTTTTTTATTTTTGATTCGGTTTATATTAGTCTCTTTTTTTGTTAAGATTTTTTTAGAAAGGAATTTGAAATTAGGAACCCTTAATAGTTATACATATTGTATATTTAACATTTGCATTTTACGTAAATATGTTATGTATGTTATTTTAGTAAGAAAATTTCTACAACAAAATTTTCGATTATCTTAAATTTTTCATTTTTAAAAATTACAACTATGCAAAAAAAAAAAAAAAAAATTCTGCATACTGTATACATGTGTCAAAATAAATTAAGATTATTATTTTACATAAAAACAAAATGCAAACCAAAAAAAAAGAAATAAATGTTCGATGGCATGTAATTGGTTTTTTTTTGTCTTTATTTCCACTTATCTTTAGTTATTTGTTTATTTTTTTTAATATTTCATTTTAATTATTTTTTTTTTTTTTAGAAAAATTAATTAATGAACTCAGGGTGATTTTAATTTTAATCTTTTGTATCTTTTTTTACTCATTTATTTATCGTAATTTTAAAACTAAAATTATTACAAAAATAAAAATTTAATTAATTAATGAAACAAAAAAGAGATTTTGCAAAATGATTTTAAAATATTTGAATTATTGAATAATCATAATAAAAAAAAACCTACATAAACAGTATCTGACCAAAGAATGGATAGGTACAAGAATTTCAAAAAAAAATTCATTCATAATAGATAGTGAAAGATCTGATAAATAATTTATTTTAAAATTGTATCTCATAATGCCAGTCAGTCAAGTTAGTGCAATTGAAGTTATTATAAGTATATAGCTTATTTTAAAATTGTATTATCTGCTTTTCAACATCGTTATTTTATCTTTTGGATCAATCTACGACTTATTTAAAGTTATATTGAGAATTTGTATAGAAAATATTAGTATATAAAAAGTATAAGCTTTCTAATGATTTTTTAAAATCTAAATAAGGGTTTGCAGAAGTTTTCTTTTTATGGAGTTTTATTTAAGATGGAAAGTACATACTTCCCATATTGAATTCATATGAATTGATATTGAACATTAATCTTCTGTCGCAACCTCGATTAATATTTATCTGAGACACATCTGACCCATCTTAATCGAAATGAATGAATCGAACTCAAATGAATTTAATAAAATCTCTGGCAACAGACACATTTATAATAATAAAGTTTTTTATGTATAATTTTATGAGTAATTTGAAAACAAAACTCCTCTTACGATAAGGTATTAATAAAAAAAAAAACATAAGTAATATATGATAACATAAATTGACGTGACTCGATACTTATTTTTTATTTCTTTTCATCTTCATAAATATTAATTAATCTCTTTGATAATAAAAAAAAATGTGTAAATAATTTTGTCAATCAATCAATTATCTTTGTCTATCAATTTAATCAGAACCAGTTTTTAATTTAATTGTTCAAATCAATATATAATTATAATCAATTAGATAATATTTTTTGTTTTTTCATTCTTTTTGAAATCTGAATACAATTTCTATTTTGATTGCGCAATTTTATTTTTCTTGAAAAGAAAACAAAAAAATAATAAAATTTATGTTTTGAGTTTTTTGTTATCAAAACTCATTCCTATTAATTAAGTTTCTTTTGATTTTGTTTTTCTCAGCGCCATTCATAATTTGAATATTAATGTAATTATAAATATGCTTAAAATTACACAAATAATCATATGGCAAAAATTTTGGCTCTGACGGAATTAGTTTAAAATCTTTGTATATTGGAATTTAAAACAAATGAAGCAATCTGAAATAAAAATTTAATTAACGCAAGTACGTGACAGCTACGAAATAAACATTTTGTTGGAAAATGGTCATACAGTTTTCGCAGAATATAAATAGATGACCAAAACACATATACACATATACATGTATCTGATTTAATAAATTATTCATATTTTTTGCTAAATTTTTTTATGTGATCGCATTTCTACGTCTAACATGAATTCAACACTTTTTAGATTAGATGTTCTTTATAACTTATTAACTAAAATTTCAATATGAAATGTTAAAAATCAAAATTTAGCTATTAGTATTAATTTTATTATTCAGTGATAGAATTTTCTGGTTATGTAAATTTGAATTTTTTTGTCAACTTAAAAAGAATAAAGTTTCTTAATACGTTTTTTCATAAGACTCGTTTCTTTTATTATACATTTCTTATTTCAAACTAATATGTACCGAAGATTGACTTAAACACTATTTATTGCCACGCGCTGCACGAAGAAAACATCAATATATTCTCAGAAATTCAAAAGGATTACACAGAATATATTGGACTGATATTCCTGATATTATGACATAATAATTAAATTAAGTCTAAAATTTGTAAAATACCTACATAATATAAGTTACAAGTGAATTGAAAGAAACCTCAAGGCAACACAAAATTTATTATCTTTTTTTCCAATTTTCACAAAAAATATAAAGTTATTTTTCAATATTTTCAAATGTCGATTAAGAGGTCATTATGTCAAAAACCTAAAGTATATCATTTGTAAACAAATTAGTTTAGACAATTTTAGAAAAATCACATACAGAATTATTAATTTGATAATTTTTAAGGATATTTTGGTGCGGCTACTCAATACATTCTAAATTCTAACTATAATACTTCCTACATTTGAAACAATGACAGACTGTCTGAATAGTAAATAAAAATCTTGATATTTTTCTAATATATGTAAAAAGAGAATAAAGTATAATTAAATTATGTGTATTATATGTATGTATATATATATATCTTTTATTTCAAGCACGTGTTTAAAATAAACATACTTAATTAGAAATTATAATAATTAAGAATATTGGCAAAGTTAGTGTTTAGATTTTTTTTTTTTCAAACAAGGTGAAGTATTATAAATTTTTCGTTATTATTCAGTTTTTTACTAATATGTGTTTAAAATAAAATATATCTATATAGTCCGCCTCTAGAAAACTGAGAATGATATTGACATTTTGAAAAATATTGAGAATGGAATTTTTATAATATAGAAACGAAAATTGCATTGATTCGAAAATTTTTTGAGGTTATTAGCTATTATTTTTACCCTTACTCTTAACAGCTTTTCATGTCGTGATAGAAGTACTCGAATTATACTGTACAAATATCTATTAAATTGTGGCACTTGACTGAATTGCAAAAGCTTGGGCTGAAGAAATTTTGTACCTACAGTTCCAGTTTAAACTGATTTACTCTTTTTTTAATAAGTTTAAAAGCCTGGCAGCCTAATTGACTGTAACAAAAAAAAAATCAGTGAAATTTAACTTGCTTTTATTTTATTTAAAAGTAAGACAAGTAATATTTATAACGATTTTGTTACCAGTTTCTTGCGATCTTTTCTTGAATATCATACGTTCAGAAATTTGGTAATCATTTGAATTAAATATACGATCAATGATGTATTTACATAAAATAAATTATTTAAATTTAGCTTTCATTTCGAATACAAGAATTTAATTTTTTTATATTTACAAAAGAAATATTAAAATATTATTCCATAGAACAAAGAATTAAAGCTTCATGACAGTTAATTAAATATTTATGAAGTCATAAATCAAATAATATGGTTTCAATAAAGGGACAAAACAGGTTCCTACATAGATATTCTAGTTTGATAAACAACTTACCAATAAAGAGGCGATGAACTCATTTCAACAACTTTTATTTAGATTTAAAAGTTAAAAGAAATCGATATATAAGTTTTAAGATTGTTTTATATGTTTTAAATGTGGTACAAATATAGAATATATAACTAATACATACATGTAAAAAAATTATAGGAACTTTGTAACACTAGAGCGCAATTTAAAAACAGAAAAGTATATTAGTTTCTTACGTATTTAATTCCAATCAAAAAGAAGAAAAACTGATGTTTTTAACTTTTTAGCATCAGAAGGATCATTATCGTTATACAAAAATTTTATGAAAATCCTATTCTCGTTCATCTGATAATGTTTGAGAGGTAACCAAATAAAAAATATAATTTTTAAAGTGATTTTTAGACTTTTCCAAACAATTTCTAGAAAAGCAATTAACAGAAAAACAATTATTACGAGAAAAAACAATTTACAACAAAAAGGATTCTTCAAAAGTCTCAAAATTTTGTTTTACTTGGTGGCATCTTTTTACCCACCAAATTAAGTATTAAGTAATTTCGCAATGAATTCCAAAAGTACGTTCTGTCTGAACCAAATTTGCAAAAAATATATTAAAATAGCACTTAAATTAATATTAGTAATCGGAATTTTAAACTTAATTTTTTTTTCAATAGAGTGGAATTTTTTGCATTATACAAGAAGTTTTATGAACCAGAACAGTAGTTATGAACTAGCTATTTCCAAATTCATTTATTAAACCTAAAAATTTTATTACTGCTTTTACACATTTTTTTTTTTTTAATAAATCGAAAAAGTGAAATTAAATTCTTATTTCCATTGCTTTATGGTTTTGTTGAATAACCGTTTCAAAATGTTTTAAAAATGTCAAATAATTACATAAGTACTATAGAAAATTTATGGATGGTAAGCAAAATTGTGCATGAATGTGAAAAATTTTTTGGCGCAAGCAATTTGTGTTAAAAATAATATCAGTTAGAAAATGTTTATTTTATTATATGTCTATATACAAAAAATACAATATTTAAACTAAATATTTAATTTTAAAGTTACATAAAAACTATGTTTACAATATGTACAATATGTATTTATTTGTAAAAATCTTCTACAAAAAATGCATTAAAAAAATTCATACAAAATTAGCATACAAATGAAAATGAGGGAAAAATAATAGGATGCAAAAGTTTGTATTCATATATGTAGTTTTAAAACTTTGAATATTAGAAAAACATGATAGAGAAAATGTGTATAAATTAAATTAAATACGCCATTTTAAAATTTTTTAATGTGCATGTGATCGGTAAGTTGTATTTACAATCGCAAATTTAGCTCAGTAAATGGTATATTACATGCGTCAATACACATGTAATTATTTAATTAAGTAAATTTTATTTACGTCTTCCGTATTAAGTAAATTTTATTTACTTTCTTCATTTTGAACTTTTGTTTATTTTTTGCATTGCAAATGTATTGATTGCAACTACCTCTCACATGCACATTAAAACAGTATACAAAACATGTTAATAAAATTTGTTATACAGTTTGTTGTGTAAATACACAAAAACACATAGAAACTTGTCAATATTATATCACTCAACCTAACGGTCTCGTGATATAAGTATTGACTCGTGTCTATGTGTTTTTATTTATACACAACTCGTTGTAATAACAAATTTTCTTAACATGTGTTGTAATCTACTATTATCATATAGTAAAATAAATCGTGTAAATCAATTCGACCTCTCATGTACTTCATCTGGCAAAACTTGAAATTCTTAGCTCAGTCTTTTGTTCTCAATGGATCATTTCGAATTTTTTAACATCCAACATGTACATTTGTTGTTTTACATGTTTGGTTTCATTAAATCTTTAATAAAATAATATTTTATTTTTATTATTCTAGGCGAAGGATGTGTTGAGAAACCATTAAATACATTGTGGCGAAATTATACACAAAATAACAAACCAGATGTTGTAATGCGAATAAAAGTTTGCGCTTCTGGTTTGAAAGCAACAACCAGACAACATGGGTTAACTGAATATTGGGCAAATCGTGTAACTCACTGTTGTTCACCAAAAAATTATCCCAAAGTATTTTGCTGGATTTATCGACACGAAGGCAGAAAATTAAAACATGAATTGAGATGTCATGCAGTTTTATGTAACAAAGAATCTATTGCGTTGGATATTTGCAATATGCTACGGGTGAGTTTCTAATAAAAATGTGCAAGTTTAAAAATGACAATTTAGAAAATTAAATTAATATTTTTTTAAGAAGGTCTTTATCTTTAATAATAATAAATCCTACATCTTATAATAATAAATCCTACATATTATTTTAAGAAAAGTCAATTAGAAGTTTATAAATCTATTGCATAACTTTTTTAACATTCTGTCCCGTGATTTACAATTGTGATTAATTTGTTTCCGTTGAAGAACACTTAATTTACGCGCTAATAATTAGTTAAAATTTGAATAATAAATATACCTAATTGATATACATATAAATTTTTCTGTTGTTTCCCAAAAATATAATTAAAAAAATTATTTTTATTTTTCTTATAATTGAACACCAAATTTAGTTCTTTTCAAAAAATCATTGATAGGAGTTTAGATGACGGTTGTTTTTAATAGTTTTTATTTAAAAGTTTTGATTCGTTAAATGTTCTAATATAATAAATTTTACTAATAAATATTTCTTTTTAGGACAATCTTGATCAAGCATTGCGAGATTTCAAGCGAGAGAAATTATTGAAGCAAAATGCTCGTTTAAGTTTAGCGAATTCCGTTTACGAAAATCCAAGCTTACCGAGGCGAAAAATTCTGTTGAGTGTTGGAGGAAATAATTATCGACCACCGATGGAAAGGTCTAAGTCAGCGCCAAAATTAATGGCAATTGAAGAGGCAATTGGTGAAGAAGAAGGGGAAGATTTTGAAGAAACTAACGAACCAGAGATGGCATCATGTTGTCAAAAAGATTCATTATATCCAGCTATGACATTAGGTCGACGAAGATGTAGACGTGGTCATTCGATTCGAAGAACTGGCAATTCAAATTTTAAAAACAATTCAAATGCTAATTGTAATTCATTAAACGGTTATAATACAATTTCGGGAACTACAGCGAAAGAGCTAACCAAAGACTTGATGAAAACAAGGGCAGCAGCAGAAAGTGTGCGAACTGATAATAGTGATATTATGAAGAAATCTGATTCTAGTCTTTTGGGTTCAGACGATGATGACTTTGAAAAGCTTTTGAGTTGCAACAATTATAACCCAGATTCACCATTAGCTGGAGAACTGTTGTCTTATTTTGATATGAAATTAATGTCAAAGTCATCAAGTTTAACAAATCTAGATAAACAGGACATTGAAGAAGACCACAATGTAGTAACATACGAACCGCTAGTAAATACAAATAGACGACCACGAGCTGCGTTAAGTTTAGATAATTTAGATACGGAAGACGAAGAAGAATCCATCCATGAGCATTATGAATTCGAAACTGAGGATGAGTTATTCTATCGACAGTCTGCAATTTTAAGCTTATTACACAGAAATTCACTTAGAAAATTAGCAAATTTGTCAATAGATAGTGAAGACGGAAGAGAATTGAAAGAACAAAGTTCTGAATCAAAGAGAGTAACAAAAGAACAAAAACATTTAGATTCTGATGAGGGATCCATTTCGTCAGGTTGTGAAACAGCTAGCACAGCAACAACAAACGTTGACGATTCTTCTCTAAAATATGTTTCTCAAACATCGCCTGGCGACAATTCACCAATGATTGAAAAAGCCTTTCATCAGAGATCAATATCTAATCCTATTGATGATTCTGATGAAATCAAAACCAGTACTGCTAGTATGATATTTAATTTGCATAAAATTCCGCGACGTTCTTCCAGTGGAGGTAGCAATAGTACCATTGTAGCTGTAACAAGAAAAGATCGGGGAAATAGTGGTGGTAGTAGTAGTGACGACAGAAGTGGTGATATTTCTGATTCTGAATTAAGTGATGAATCTGGTTATGTCGAATTTCAAGATAAAAAATCAACTTTGAAAGCCGGAAAGAAGGAAACGATTACTACGATCACTATTTAATTAAAAAGAGCTCAATTTATTGAAATAATATTATAAAAGCTTTAAGTAGGTTTTAGTAGGTACATTTGAAGTCAAATCTGAACAAATTAATTTAGATACATTTTTTAAATATATTTTAATAAGAAACATAAACGTACTATTTTTTTTTTAAACATTAATAATCATTTAAGAATTCTTAGATTTATAAATTGTTGTTAAGAAGAGTTCAATCCCAAACCTTTTCTTTGAAATTCTTGTAAAATATTTGAGCGTAAAAACCATATTATTCAAAAATAGATTCCTTAATATTATAGATCATTTGTTATGTACAGTTTAAAAACTTAAATTTTTAATTAGGTTAAGTTATTTGACTTATCTTCACGAAAAGTCTCTCTGCTTATGTACATGCTTATGTAGCAGCTCTTTGATTTTTAACTCAGTTACATGCATTTGGTTAAATAATGCTTACATTTTATCATGATTTCAGCTAAAAGAACAACAAAAACCTTGATATTATTTTATATTATTTACAGTAAGTGAATACAAATAGGTTGTATTTTCATTAATTTCTGTCATTATTTATCATAATTTCAAGAAACTTAAATTAGGAAATATTAAACAGTAGCGAAACCTTTTTTCTGTTGTGTTTCTGCAACGAACAGTCATTTGGTTTATTATTATAATGATCAAAAAATAAGCCCAGTATTAAGAAGATTTTAAGTTGGCATAACGGTCGAAAATCTGGTTGAAGTCAAACCCCATTTGCAACTCACCACGTCTCAACATCCATAATATTTAATTTTTATATTATCAAATACATTTGTTTCGTTATTTAATGTTAAGCTAAACTCATTCAGTTCATTTAATTTTTATTTTCGTTTTAGTAAGAAAAATTTATGAATGGTTGGAAAAAACATTTTATTTAATAGTCATTTACTATATATGAACTCTAAAACAAACTATAAGACTTCAAATAAAAATTAAAAAAATAAATTTATTTAATAGACTTATGAGTTATTAAAAAGAAAATAATAAGGCGTGGACAATGTGCAAAAATTTTGACGAGTAAATAAAACTTTTAATTACAAATATGTACGTAATCTGACATAATTTTGTTAAAAATGCACAAATCAAATATTATTTGTACCTTATTTGACAATATGTAATATAAAAATGTTACGATAATTTTAAGGTGATTATTAAAATATATAAAGTTATTATAATTATTCGCAAAAAATAAAACAAATTAAAATGTATACACAATATTGCATCAATGTTTAGAAATATTTTTATTTTTTAAATATGAAAAATTATATTTTTCTAGTATTAAATCATTATGTTGATATTATTAAATAAAATATATATTTTTCATTAAATAAATGTTTTTTTTTTTTTGTAAAAATACATAATAAAAACATATTATGAAAAACCTAAATTATGATTTTTATTTCTTTTTTGATGAATAAAATTATAGGTATTGCTACAGTTAATAGTTTAGAAGTAGGTATATTCATCTTATCATTGTGATTATGACACTCCTAACAATGAGCTGCATGTGAGTTAAGAAATAAGAATATGATTCAGGCAAGAATTTTAAGTTCGATCGTAATTCACGTTTAAAATTTTCCAAACCTGTTAAAATTAAATTTGAATCTAAAAGTACATAAAAGAAAGCTTTTGTTTACTATTTAGAATTAGAACTCAAAATTATACTCCCCGATATTGTCGTCGTAGCACAAGAAAGTTATTTACACTGTGATTGAGAACAGATTCTATACCATAATCAGGGATGCCAACTGAGGTGTTTTACCCTGGAGTTTCCAGTTTTTCAACTCCAGTCTCCATGTTTTTTTTTAATTTTTCCAGTTTTTATTAAAATTAATAACTTTAAAGTAAAATAGAAATCCACATAAGCCATTCACCAGTAGATGTCATTTTACTTTGTAAATCATTACTTTGTATCATTTGTTCCCAAACAAAGTAATTATATAACTTTTAAAATGATTGATCTCATTAATTTCAAACCTATCATCTTTTTCTAATTTCAATTATTATGTATTTTTATTTATTGTTTTTATTTTATATTACTTTCTATAAAGTTTTATTCTTATTTCAATAATTTTTGTATCTGCGGTTTATTTTATGTTTCGTTTGTTTATAATGTATAATGTATAATAATGTAATTTCTAATTTATTATTTTTCTATTGTTCTATCTAAATTTTTTTGCTTGTTCAACTCTCCAGTTTTTCCCTCGTCAAGTGTTGGCAACCCTGACCATAATTCCAGAACCGTTTTAACACAAAATTCAGATAAATTCGGTATTCACATTATGTACAGAACATAATGTGAGGAACCAAAATGTTCATCATTTTAAATATCATTTTTAATCTTAATTTGACTTATTTTATTCATATTTTTATGCATTTGACTGAAATCTTGGAGAACGACTGCGTAAATAAAATAAAATTTATTTTAGGGATTTTTGACAAAAAAATTTTTTTAGTGTTGTTTCTTGTGACCATCAAGGTAAAAAAAAAAAATTATCAATAAAATTAAACATTTACCATTTTAAGGAGTATTAATAAATTATATATAATGTATTGCCTCCTCCTTAAAACTATTAAAACAGTGGTCGGCAAACTTTTCAGTCGAAAGATCAGTTCAGATAAAGTTATTAGCCGTATGAACGACCACGGTTTTTAAAAATTATAAATTAATTTATTTAAATGTTCAAAAACCAAACTACATATAAATTTTTTTTGGTGTAGTTTTTTCTAAGAATAGAATTATAAATATGGATTCTTGAAGTTGAAGAATGCAGTGAACCTTTTTTCTGCAAAACAAAAATATAAAATTATATATATTATCCCGATCGACCTAGAAAATCTTGAAGATCGACCAGTCGATCGCGATCGACGGTTTGCCGACCACCGTAAATTAAAATATAGTACCTATATTTTAGATTATTTCAATTTTAAAATGAAAATATATATTCGTGGCATACTTTCAGGCACTCAATTTTTCATTAAAAAAATATTTCCCAACATTTTAAAAATATTGAGATGCTCTATCTGCCTTTTGAATCTTAAACTAAAAAAAATTTAAATTGAAATAATTGAGCACAAAAAAAAATTGAATCAATATTTAACTTATGAATCTATTGCTATCTACTAATATTAACTTAAAAATTTAGGGCTTACGAAACCTCACTAAACTCATCCCAAAAAGAAAGGCAATTATTTCTATGTTCTTATTACACAGACTTTTTTGGTGTGAGCAAAAAGAAGGGAGACAGAGGCTGACTGGATATGAATATGATCATTGGTTTGATAAATTTTTCACTGGTTTGTAAGGAAAAAATAATTCTTTTTTTTTTTAAATTATTTTTGAACTATACACTAAATACTAAATCAATCCATTTAAGACTCAACTTGATTATTTTTGATCAATAATCAGTACTGAATTCATTTTTAATTTCAAAAGGCAAAGTTTGTTACACACAAAAAAAATTTGATGTCCCCCCATTTGTTTTTCCAGGGTTTTTTCCCCATTGTCAATTCAAATCCATAAGAACCAATAAATTTTGAATTCCTTAAAAACTTTTTAAATGTGCTTTGAAGTGCTTTAAAGTTTTTAGTAAACTTACAACCAGTGCAATCATTGAAATGAAATTATATTTGTGCGGAATAGTTCATGCTCATCGATCTAATGAAGGGTGTAAAAATGTAATTTTGTCGTCTTTGTGACAATCGACAATTTCAACCACGATCAATTTCTATGTATAATGAAATTTTGCTTCACGTACCTATTTATCATCGTCGTTTGTAAATAAATAGGCAGTAAAACTCAATAAAAATCTTGAACTAGTTTCAAAAGTTTATGAAAAATGCCAAATCTAGTTAAAAATATACATGTATCTTTCTCGTTAAAATTGACGAGATATGGTTTTCCTAAAGTAAAAAAAAAATATGGCAAGCATTTTTAAACTTTTCTTTAAGGGACTTCTAAAACAAAAAGTAAAACTGGTGCAGCCTTAAGATGCTAATAAAAAATGAAGGGAAAATCAATCAATCAGTCAAACTACAATTTCAGAAAAAAATAAAATAAAAAAGGAAAAGAGTTACAGAGTTTTGAAGACAATGAGGTGGGACTAGGCCTCAAAAATCTCGAAAACTGGTTGCGCTTGATAGGAAAAAAAATTTCGAAAAAATCCAAGAGGGCGTATTTGGTTTCTTGAAAAAGCTTCCAGAATCTGCATGGGAGGCCAACATATGTATCATGTTACAGAACAATTAGTGCGTGGTTGTCAAATTGTTGAAATGTTCCTGGTACTTCTTATAACTTCTCTTAATTCTAAAGAAACAATTGAAAAAATGTAATAGAAAAAGTATTTCCCAAAAACACAAAATAAAAATCATATGAAATTTCCGCTTATATATACCGCACGATTAATAAAATCTTAAAACTTATAAAATAAACTGGTACTTTGTAGTACAAGTTTATCTTCATCGCACACTTATATTTAAAAAAAAAATCATAAAATTTACATAAATCATAGAAAAGAAAATTACTCAAAGCGTTAATTTATGTGAATATACAGAAAAATTTTGTCAGAAATTTCCACAGCAATAACTTTATCAGCTTAGAAATATGCATGAAGCACAGAAAACAGGATAAATTTATCTAAATTTGAAAAAAGACATCTACCAAGAAAAATGAATAAATTTATTACTTGCATCAATTCAAGTTATGCGTGATCAAAATGCAGACGATCACCCTCTTCTGCCACCTTCAATTACAATGCTCAATGCATTGATCTGCTGCATAACGCATATTAACATACATCCCTTTTAAATTATTACAACTACCAATTTTTTTTTATACTTCAAAGAATTTTTTTTTTTAAATCTTCTGTATAAAAAAATGTGTGAATTTATAAATTCAGAACAGATAGATTAATGCTAAAGAGAAAACAATATTTTTTGTTTCATTATTCTTGTATACCTAGGCTTTCCGACGCGGGTAAATTGACAACTGGAGAAAGACCTGTTTTCGAGGTCCCAACCACATTTTTGCATTTATAGTCGAATAAATTTGACAATTCATTAATATTCGAACTCCAAAACCATCTTTCATTCAAAATCGCATCGAATCGATCGTCAATTGGACCAGTAAGTCTTGAGTTTAAGATAAAAATAAACGTAATATTGTTGAAAAGTAATGTCTCTAAATGTTTAAATTCAAAGTATTTCATATTTAAGCTAAGTGGTTTAAAAATGGAAATTTATAAAATGTACTTTATTTATAAGAATTACTAGATAATTATTTGTCATGTTTTTTAATAGCATTGATTCACAAATTTATTTTACTGACCCATATTTATGATTTTTTTTTTGTTTTGTAAACTTGTAACAGGCAAACTTAATGTGAAAACAACCGCATATTTTATATTTAATTCTGGCCCCAAAGCCATGAAACCACTCTGCATAATAGGTTTAGGTAATCGACGATTTTTTTTATTGTCTGATTATTTTCGCGTCGAAGCAGATTGTAATCGTATAACATGTTAAACATAGGTATATGCCATCAATATGATATTAAACTAAGTATCAATACATAAAACAAAACGTATATATTATTGTGGGGTTTCAGTTTGCATAAATAAGGTTTTATTGATGCTATTAAAAGATATTTGCAAAAAAATGGAATTTTATTTGCATATATGTACTATAATAATATACATGCACATTAAATAAATGTTTAGAGATGCATTATGTAAAAACATAAAATAAAAGTTGAGAATATTAAAGTTTAGAGGGAGAAATATAAATTAGTGACTTCTGTGACAGTGTAAAATGGTTTTTAAGCTAACGCGGATTAATAAATAATTCTTCAGATAGATAAAATATTTTTTCTGCATTATTTTCTATTTTTTATTATTTTTCTTAAAATAATAAAAAAACATAAACAAATATTCTTGAATTTGAATACATTGGTAATGCACAGACATCTATCTAATCTATACATATGCATTATATGAATAGTATAAAAGTAAATGGTTCCATGGTAATACGGGCCAACAAATGTTAAATATTAAAATTAATCTAAAATACGCTGAGGCTCTCAGAAATTTTTTTTGATTAGTTATAATACCGAATTGATTGTTCGGATGTAATGTACTCAGTCCTCTGTTGTAAAATTATTCAAACAATTTAAACGTAAACTACATTTAATTTACTATTAATTGTAAAATTTTACAATCAAAAAAATACACAATGATATATTAGCATATTAATTCAGTTAATTTATATTTACCATTTTATAATACTTTTATTATTCATAAAAATATAAACCGTAAAAATATATCTGCATCCAATTGTAGTCAAAAAAAAATCTCTCTATACATCTACATATAATATTATTATATATATTATGTATGTGGTATATAAGTACCATTTTTTTTGCACAATTAAAAAAACCCTGACTGTGAACTTTAGTGTAAACATTAAAGACCTCCACAAAAACAGATTTTTTGTTTTTCTTATTTTAAAAAAAAAAAATGTTTTTCTTAAATTCATGTTTCTAAACACAAGGCCATGGACTTCGATATTGTTTTTTTTATAAATATTATACCACAAGCATATAAATATATCACAAAAATTATTTTTAAGATTTTATATTTAGCTCAAATTATAAATTCATTTATTTACAAACTCCTAAAAATGATTTTTAAAATTAACAATATAATAAATGTCATAATAAAAAACAAAAACAATTAAGTTGAAAGGCAACATAATCCAATCTAAAAAAAAGTTTTCTTTATCATTTTTACATTAATAATATCGGCCACTGGAATGATGTAGTATTATTGCGCTAATTCCAAATATAGCATCATCAGGGCTGGGATTTGTTTAAAAAATTTGTGCTTAAACTTATTTTATCACATAAAAATAATCAATTTCGAATTTGTAAACATACATTTCGTCGCTGTTTTGTGAAAACTCACTTACTATTTTTGGCCAAATTGATTTTTATACACCCATTATATAAAATAATATTAATTTTTTATACTTTAATTCACCAAATTCCCAATAGACTAGGCCTACTTGTTCAAAAGGGGCCTAGATGTAAGTCCTTTTTTATCAATTAAACTTTAAAACATAATTAACTAAGGCTTTCATTTTGGAATCAGTCATTTAGCCCCGAACGACGACGAGCTCGCTTCAAAAAGAGGTTCATAAATTAATAAATATCTTCTTTATTCTTTGTCCAATTCCAATCCAAGTATAAATTTCAGGAAAGACTTTCAAAATAATTTTAAATTAAAAATATACTATGATACGTAGGTGCATGGCTTTTTTCGAAAAACAAGACGAACCAATTCTTGATTTAAGTAAAAAATTTCTTGAATATATGTTGTTAAATATTTTAATTCCAAAATTTAATTTTGAATCAAGTAAATATTTTATTTATTAAAATCAAGCTGAATAGTGAATATATTTATCATTGCAAAATTAAAAAGAAAAATTTCCAGTGTTGCATAAAAATATTTTAAAAAAAGTAACTTGTAAAGAAAATATTCTCAAAATGAATTTTGTGCAGAATATTTCAATATTTTTGGTTTGGAACAATAAAAACTTGAAGCTTTACCCCCTAAATGACCTAATTTTTATCTCTCTTCTGTTGGGTTTTTTTTTTTTTATTATTTATTATTTATTTATGTTTTTTTTTTTGTAAGTTTAAATGCCGGTATTTGGTATTATTATTTTCATGTTAAAAGGCGCATAATATTAATATCTTGCATTGTTTTTTTTCACGAGGGCGTTGAGTTCAAAATAGCAAAATTTATTACAGAAATTTTATTTTATGACTTCCAATGAAGTTTTTCTTTAAATATATAGGTATTAAATTGAATATGAAAACTTATTTTATGAATTTTATAACAAGCGTATAGATTTTTCTCGCAACTAAGCATAATGAACAAGCGATCAAAAATGTACATTTTAAATTTATTTAAAATCTTAATTTAAGATTTGAATACTCGCTTTGATTTCGTAAAAATTCTATCAAAGTAATATAAATTAAATAAATTTCAGGAGTTTCCTACATTCTATACATATACATGTAAACATTATATTTTCGCACATCACAAATGGAATATAAAGGTTATAGGATTTTAATAATTCCTGACCCTATAAATTTGATATATTTTTTTTTTAATGATAATCACGTTTGCAACATTAGGTCATCAAAAAAGATTAAGAAAATAAATTAAAATTTCCCAAAAAGTTTAATAATCATTTAAAATTTAATATATGTATTATCTTCGCGACTTATTTTTTTACGTTAAAGCCTCTTAAATGTTTTTTTTATTGACATAGCTTTATAGAAAATAATGACACTGATTCTGGTAATTTTAATCAAAGCTCTTTTTTCATCAAAATTTCATTAATAAATTAAGAGTCAACCAATTCTGATCGTTTGAGTTATCAAATCAATTATTTTCGGATTATCTGTTTATAGATATGTCACACGAATTTGATAATGTGTTTAAAAATATTACAATAGCATTTAATCTAAAATGTCAAAAGTAAAATTAATGATTGATGATTTCAAGCCTATTTACTAACTTAATATAAAATTATCTTATCATAAAATTCAAGAAATTTTTCTATTCTAATTTTTTTTAAAAAATTTAATTTCATTAAAATTAACAACTGGAAAATCCAGGACATTATTTACTTGAACTATAGTAATAATTCTTATATGATTAAAAACTAAAGCGAATTGTCTTTTGGGATAATAACTTGATTTTGAAATCATGGATAACATTTCCTATTAGCCTGCCTTTAAAACTTGATTTTTTTTTTAACATATTTTATACATTTTTTTTTTTAATATTATGCCAGAAGACCTAAAAATGCGTATCTCATGCTTAAAAAAGTACACACAAAACCCATTAAAATACAAAAAAAAAAAAAAACGCATAATATTGAAAGAAGAAAAAAAAATTGTATATTTAAGAATTATATTATTATTTATATGTTGGTTGTACATGCGTTAGCGTTATGACCTAAAAATTATAAATTTAAAAGTGAAACACAAAAACAAAGTTATTATGCCAAAAAATAAAAATAAAACTAAAGCGCTGAAAGAATTTTTCAAGTTAAAAAAAAAAATCAAATGCGCTAAGATTATTACAGTATTAATTATTGGTAAAAAGGTTTCGACTAGTCTAAAGAGAAACCGTGGTGGGTATTTCTTGGAGGTTATATAGGTTAAAAAACTTAATTTCAAAATCCGAACGCTCTGAACTCTGTACTTGTGACGGAATGAATAAACTGGATTAGAAAGAAAATTTGAACACCAATTTTTTTTTTGTTTTTTGCCTTTTTTACAATTTTTTTTACAAATTTTTGCCTTTTTTACAAGTTTTTACAATTTTCACAAGCTTAATGTTTTACGGAACCTTCATAAGAAATTTTTTTACACTATACATTCACAACCCTGTTACACTATAAAGTTGTTTATTTAAAAGAAAAAATTTGGCAAAACATTGTATCTTACAAATTCATATGGAAATGGGTAACTATTTATAATAATGTTAAATTTTTTTCGAACTCGTCATCGAAATTTTGAGCATACACATGTGACAATATTAAACAATTTTTTTTCTAAAAATATACGAAATTTTATATTTACAGGTTTAATTACATTAATTCTATTAAATTATATATGTATTGGCAAAATATGAAAAATTGTGTACTGAAAAATTTTATTACATTAAATTAATTCGAAGATTTACAACACACATATTTATAAATAATTTTTTTTTATTCCTTAAGAAATAACTGCCGAAATAAATTTATAACAGAATTTAAGAGCGCAGCATAAAACTATTTTAAAATATACAAGTATTGGATGATGATGAAGAACGTGATAAGTGCGGCAAAAGAATTTAAAAATTTCTTTTCTTTTTTTAATTAAAACTTTTTCAACAATTTTATATGCAGTCCAGAGCCCTTATATTACATTAAAGCTTTAACAACATGGTATATGTAATACTGGTATAATATAAGATTTTACATGAATACATAAATTTTTCTGACATTGTAATATAATATCTTAATTTATAATTTAATTAAATTGCCAACGTATCATTCCTTACTTATGTTAAATTTAAAAAAAATTATTTTTCATTTAAATGTATATCTGTATATGTGATTATAAAATATAATGATTTGTATTTGTTTGAGAATTTTACTTAATTGATCTTCTAATTTCTTATACGGCTGATACGGCTACGAAGTGAATGTTATTTTTTGTTTGTTTTTTTTTGGGGATTTTAAAGTATGTACCGCAATAACAGAGGTTGTAAATCTTAACAGAAGTTAACTTGTATTGTTATATATTCAAATAAGTAGTAAACATACAATAATAATATTGGTATAACAATAAAAAGTTCATTATAATGTAAAGCCATTATTTTATTAAAAACGTTGTGTTTATCAAAATCGATCTTATAATATATAGGACGATTGGTTCTTTTTAATTATGATAATTTTGAAAGATGTAATGTTACTTTTAAATAAAAACAAACTTAATGAAATTAAAAAAAATGTTATTAACTTCTTTAATGCGTAATTAACCATGCAATCCAAAAACAAAAATAATAGTTAACCTAACTATATACATATGAAAATATTTTGGTATCGCTTCTGGGTCATTTAGATCAATGTATTTTTTTGAGATCGACTTATTTCTTGAAATAATATATAAAATAAAACACAGTTTTACAATAGATAAAAGCATATGATCTCATTAAGTAACCTAATTTTTGAAATTAATGATTTCAATTTTCAATATTACACAATCAATAATAAGTTCTAAATTTGAAAATTTTTACCAATAGTTTCGTTTACATAATTCAAGCTAAGCACAATATTCAACAAAAAAAGTTTAATAAAACTCAACAATATAATTGAATTAAATAATTATGTGGCAAATTAAAACATTAATAATTTATTTACACAAAATACAGCTTTTAGTATACTGAATTTTTTGATTATATTTTACTATTCCTTGTTATTTAATTGAATGGTTAGGAATTTCACTACATATGCCCAACATTCTAGCTTTGAGTTATATACACGTTTCTTTATAATTATGAACTCTTTTTTTAAGTTGCATTTCGCGAACGTTAATATCACTGGTAAGATAGGTATACATTATAGAGCAAGCCGTCATTTTTAATATTTTTTCGCAAATCTTCTAAGAAAATGAGAAATTGCTACATTGTTCTTTGTGTATGTACTAAACTATTGTAATGATATAATAATGATTGGAAAAAAATTATTACATCTCAAAAAATTATAAACATAAATTTTCAAATTTTATAAATTTTTTAATACATTTTATTTATTTTTTATTTTTGTCAAAACTATTCTTACAAAAATTTTTTTCGCTTTTTTTATACAAATTTCCATAATCAAAAAATATTCAAAGAATAATATTCCTAACAAAAATGTGAACAAAAATAAAAGACAAATATTTTTATTACTTTTTCTTCTTTTTTTTTTTTAATTTTACAAAATTGAAATATTTTTTATGTATTTGCATATTTATGAATTTTTTTTTTTGAAAATGTTTAAAAAAAAAAAAAAAAAACAAAACCGAATAAACATTTTATTACAAAGATTTCCATCATCAAATTTGAATTTGAACAGAGAAAAAAATGTTTCCATCGCTGATGTTAGAAAAAATCAATTAAACCGCGAAGAAATTTTAGAAGTTGTACAATATGACCGGAAGTGGGTCAATCAGAACCGGATATTTGATGTTATTATAGTATTTCAATAATCAGAAAATAAATACACAAGGAATATACGGGGTTCTACCAAATCGCGTAAATTAAGTATTTGAAGAAAATTAAACCAGAAATTTTCGCTGATTTTTGTAATTTTCTATTTTATTCAAATTTCGTTGGTATCCTTTCTGGGCTTTCGAACTGCAACGCCAGCAAAGGCCTTTTAGCATGTCCCTGCGGATCATTATATTATCATTTCGTATCATTTTGGTTACATTTGTCGCAATTAAAAGTAAATTCGTAGCATAAAATCACTTAGCGCAATTACATCATAAATGTTTTGACAATTTTCTTTTCAATTTCGGGTTTAAAATTGTTGGCTAATTGTTCGTTAAAGCTTTGGGATTTATTTTTTGGTTCACATTAAGCTTATATGTATAGGTAGGTACGTATATTTTTTTTGTATTTTTTAAAATATCAATTATATAAATTGATCTTTAATCTTAAAAATGTTAAAAATCTGATAATAATGTATAAGGTAAGGATCTTAAAATTTTAACGCTAATGTTTATTGTATATGTTGTATTTATGATATTTTAATTTTGATTTCAATTTCAGAAGAAAAATATCATGTAAGAAAAAAATTAGGTGTATTTTGAAAAAAAAAAAAAAAAAAAAATTTTCATAAGTTGTCAATCAGTAATCGTTATTCAATACAAATGATCAATGATATAATAATTACTTAATAAATTTAATTAAATGACATTCAATTTGAAAATTTTATTACAAAATTTATGCAAATAGGGCACAATTAGATTCTAATGAATATTAAATTATATTTTACATGGTAAACTATTGTAAATATTAGTTTTATAATTCTCATATATTAATATTTGTCATTTCAGCTTGTGCCTGACAAGTTCTTTTAACACTTTGGAATCCAGAAAAGCAATAGAGTCAAAACAAAATATATTTCAAAATCAGTTTCTGTCAAGACAAAATAGTCTCAAACAATTTCAATCAAAATTTGGCCCAAAAGGAAAAGAGCTTTTCTATTTCCCACAATCATTATTTAGAAAAGACTCAGATGCTAGAAGAATTTTTAACACGAACGATAATGTTAATTCTCATAATCATGTTTCGATAAAGAATTCTGAAAAATTTAAGAAAAATTCAATTAGTTCCAATTCTGTTCCCAAACTATCAGAATACATTAATCCAGAGGTGGATATGCAGAGAAATTATCCTAACAAACTTAACCGAAACTTAAATAATATTAATTCTCGACTAATCGATTCAAGAGACTTACAAATGCGAAAAGCTAGGTTCGAAAATTTCCAACCATTGAATCAAAAATTGCACTCAACACACGAATTAGGTCGAAATAAGGAATTTGAACAAAGATTCGGTTCTGAATTTCATTTAAAACGAAATGATGAGAACAACCAAAATTTAAAAATTCAAAAGACAGCTTTAAATAATTTGTCGCCAAATAATGATAATTTTAGGCCAAATTTTTCAAATCAAAAATATCAAATTGGAGAATTTAATAAATTGTCCAATCCGCATTATTCTAATTCGCAGCATGCAAATCAAAATTATGATTCGGTTCCTAAAATAGATAATAATTGGAATAAAAAAAATTTTATTGATAATGCAAATTTACAAGATAATCTTGCAAGATTGTATTCAAATAAAATCGAAAAAGGCAACAATACTGCGAATTCAAATAATTTGAAACTATTAAAAACTAATTTTAGAAAAAAAAAAAAAAAAAAAAAATGTAAGAAAAAAATTAGAAAGAGTCTATACGGCTTATTGAAAAGTATTTTTCAAAAAAAAATTACTAGCTTCAATGACAATAAAAAACTATTAACAGATTATTTAGATTATTTAGCTCAAGACGATATGTCGAATCCATCAGAATACGAATCAGTTTATGAAGATCCAATACTGAGTGAATCTAATTATCAAGAATTTGATGAACCGGTTTCTCGCAACGAAAAGCGCAACGTAAACGACGGTACATTAGTGTTAGATTTCTTGAAAAGTTTAACTGAATTTGTAGCCGAAAAAAGAAATAAGGAATCTTTTTTGGGCAAACCTGCTTTAAATAACGTTAATATAAACGATCCACATTGCTGTAGAATGGACTTGACCCACCGTAATGAACATGGACCCTTGAAACTAGGTAAGTGTATACACAGGAACGTAAATACTTTCTCTCCGTTATTTTATTCTAAAAGAAGTTATTGTTATTTTAATATTTTTCAACGATAAGGATAACTTAAAAAAAAAATCAATCATTATTATTGAATTACTTTACACTATTTTTACTTTTTTTACAGTAGATAAAAAGAACACCAAATTATATGATGAACTTTCAAACTCTGCTTCGTTTCTGCGTAAACATGAATTGGGAGATATTGGGCTCAAGAGAAACCATAATTACAACAATTTTGATAGAAAAAATTTTGTACATGGCAATAATGAAGCCCAAAAAAATTATAATTTCCAACTAGATTATCAGGAAGATGGCGATGCGAGATTTAAAAAAAGTAAAAATCAAAAGAATGATATTAAAAAGTTTATTGAATGTTTAAATTCATCTGCGGAAACTTCTAAATTTAATACTGTAGACAACAATTATATCAGAATGAAAAAACGTTTTGATGAAAATTAATTGTAAAATGTGCTAAAAAAAAAAAATTAGCTTGCACACATAAAATACAATTTTATTTTGATAGGCAGTCAACGTGACGTTATCTCTATCGAAAGAAAATTAACCTATATAGCTTAGAAAAAAGAATAGTTGCGATTGGTTCAGCACCCTAATCTTGAACTTGGCTGAACTTTTTTTTTAGCTGATGACCAAATCATCCTACGAATGAAAGTAATTTTTTTTAAGTGGTATGAGATATGTAATATTCATATTTAAAAAAATATATTTAATAAATCATACCGTCTTTAATATTAAACAAACGAAATAATTTTATTTTTCTGTTTAAAATTTTTCAAATAAATCTATTATGCATATTATGTAAAAATTTGAAGAAGTAAATGAACTCTATAGTTTCCATTATTAATTTTATTTTGATATATCAAGTAGGAGAAAACTTTCTATAGGGATTAATTCAAATAATTAAAAAAAAAAAAATAGGGGGTTTATCCTCGATGTTTTCGAATACTTAAACGAGAAATTTTATGATTGCTGTTTATTTAAAAAGTGATTGATTTTAAATATGTACCCATACTACATAGATAAGTATCTTAATATCTATATAGAAATTAAGTCATTGGAACATGCCTGAGAAATGTGGTTTTCTTAGAAGCCAGAGGGTATTACCAATGTTTTAAAATTTTTCCGAAAATCTGAGCAAAAAAAAACACCAAATAATTATTTTAATGGAACATAGCAGCTGTTAAAAATCTCGGTATCAGTAGTAATATTGGTATATATTACAAAGTTGAAATGAAGGAAATTTAACATTAAACCATTAGGGTTCTAAAAAAAAACATTATACAGTAGTAGAATAAAAATAAACAATTTCACGAAATATGATTTTTCTTTTTATTATTCTATCTAAATAAAAAAAAAAAGAATTGTATTTCCATTAAGTTATTTGGAACGAAAACAATAATGATGAAAAGCATGATTTATAATTATTTTAATAAATAAATTTGTATAATTTTAGATTTTTTTTTTCTTTTATGTGTTGATAAATAAAATAAAGAATTTATTATGATAATAAATTAAATAAATTAAGAATATTTTATTGAAGTCAATTTTATTACTTATTAGGCAAAATAAAAAATACAAAAAAAAAAACTATGTCAGAATCTTAATTTTAATGGAGCAAGCAATTTTAAGGCATTAAAGAATAACTTTTTTTTATGTAGGTATTTACATATAGGTAGGTACATTTTTTAATTATAAAAATTTACTTAAGTAGGACACTTGTTCATTTATGTTCAGTTTATGTTCTTAGTCAGCATCGAAGGCAAAATATTCTTCAATTTTATGTCGGAATAAATAATGTTTCATTGTTGAACTAACTAATAAGGAACTTACTCTTGAGTTTTCGAACTGACTAATAACAAATCTAAGAGTTAGTTCATTTTTTTTTTGGAATGTTATCTAATCAAAAAAATAAACCCTAACTCCAACAAAAAAAAAAAAATTAACTCCTAACAAACAAGCAATAAATCAATACAGGTCTTTTAGCCATAAATAAGGTTGAAAAAAATATGGTTGTAATTCGTGAAGCTCCTGCTCCTGAAGCAGAGATACGCAAAATAGCTTTTTTAATAATGAATACTCTCTTAAAATAAAAATGAACTTAGTTCAATAAAACGATCTAACTACATATCCTAATCCTAATATTTTTTAAAACTTATTTCATTTTTGTAATTAGGAGTTAGTTCCTAGATGAAAAATAATTTTAGTAGTTTGAGTTATACTTAAATTTTGGTAATTAGTTATACGTTCGTTGGAAATGTGGCAAACACAGTTCACGAATCCGTTTAATTTATTGTTGGTTTAATTTGATCTAAATTATGTACTAGATAATGAACACATGTTCACACAATAAGAAACTTATAGTCCGCTTATCTCTAATCTAAACAATATAAACGCTTCAGCGAATAATTTTAAGATAATTTAAAATGTACGATGTTTTTTTTTTGTAAAAATTGATTTGTTAAAGCTTTCATTGCAATCCAATGCAATAAAAATTATAGAAAATTAAAATAGGAAATTAGTTGAATTAAAAATTTTTATTACTATTTGAGGAAGTCTTAAAAAAAAATTCAGTGGCCCAAATCTTGTAGTATTATTATTATGTTAACCATTTCCACTGAGTTACATATTGCCTACACAAAAATAATTTTTTTTTTTACTGTCTTTAAAGTAAGCCGTGCAAATAATGAATATAGTATACAATGGGGACGGATCAATAGTCTTGTTCCTCTATTGTCTTTGTTTATTTTTATTTTGATCATAGAAAAAGAAAAAAAATTAAAAATTATTTCAAAAACTTTTTTTTTATTATCAACTATTTTTTTTTTTTTACAACTAAATTAAAAAAGTTTCCATTGAAATCATCTTCATTGACATAATTAAGAACAAAAAGTGAAATTTTTTTTTCTTCTCATTTTATCAAAATTCCAAAATCTCGGAAATAAATTTTATTAGACTTAAAATTTATATGAAAAAAAAAAACAGAATTGAAAAAAAAAACATGTTTTCTGCAAAAAAAGACAGATTTTTAATCTTTATCTGAATTATTTATTAAACGAACAATAAAAATCATAAAAATTTAAAATTATGATCTTTAGCATAGATCTTATGAATTAAAATAGAAAAAAAAAAACGCCTAAAAAAAAGTATTTTTTGATAAAAATCATATTAATAATACTTTTATTATTATTATTATTATTATTAATGTAAAACTAATGCGAATACTTAACAATATTTTTTTTAACTATTATTACCCAAAAAAATAAAAATAGTACGAGTACAAAAATTATAAATGGTTAATAATTGTTAAGCCCCAATTCTCAGTAGAGTTCTATTTAGTTTTTTTTACAGTAAGCGCTCTAATAATATGATTAATATTTTTATAACAACAAATAGCTCAAGTATGTTAATATTTGAAATAAATGTAGTTTTGAAACCACAACTAATAAAATCTTAATCTTACACAGAATTAGGAAATAAATTGATAGGAGATGTTCTTGTGGAATATTAATACTTTTTTGTAAAATTAAAACCAATTTGATAACAAATATTCCCCACCTGCAGACAATCTAAATAACTTTTAACATAGTTCTCGCCGCATCATTAAAGGGTCGACTGTATTTTCTTTTTTTCTTTTTTCATAATTTTTGGTAAATTTCAGCTGAGATTAAAAAGTCACAAACACATACATATATAGTTTTTTTTTTTTTAATATAAAATAATAAATAAAAACATGTTCTTCATGTTCTCTTTCTGTTTTATCCAAAAAGTAGGTCACTATTCTGCTACATCAGAAAAAAAAAAAAAAAAATAAAAACTGTAAAATTCCAAAAATGAAAAAAAAAAAAAATATGTTGTGTTGTATATATACAAGTATATAAATACATATATAACATTAAATCAAAATTATAATAATGCCAAAAAAAGACTCAACAAAATGTTTTTTTTTTAAATTAAAATTGACGTCACGCATTGAATTGGAAATTATGAAATTTTAAAAATGAAGAAAGGCGCAAAGAAATGAAAGAAATCAATCGGTACATAAAAGTCCAAGTTCAATACAATCTAAATAAAATTGACTCAGTCATGATGTTTGTTTATTTGTAACGATTATGCTATGAATAAATTTTGTGATCTGTTAATTTTTCAGCAATTGACAAAGTTGTAAAGTGAGACTTCGATAAGCTCACAAATATCTTTACTGCAACCGTTCATCTTCATTTCTTGTTATTGTAGAAGTTATGAAATTTAAAAGAATCGCATGATGCTTGTTACCACTGCTCAGCACACTATTCTGAAATTTCTAAGAAAATTATTTTTTACAAGTGAATTTTTGATGGTTTGACCAAGCCAAGTTATTAATCAAATAATTTTATAAATAACATTGTATTTTAAAATTTAGGTTTTTTTTTTCCAAGAAATAAAAATGCCGAACAAAATTAATTTATATTTCATGTTTATATATTCAAAAAATAAAAGAAATTTTAAATAGAACTTTCATTTTTTAGTTTTGATATAAATAATATGTAACTTTTTGACACACATGTAAAAAAATAACAAAAAGACAAAACTCAAAAAACTGAAGGTTAAAACATTTTTTTTTAGAAGGAGATTTATTTTTTGGTTCTGGTTTTCCAGAAAAGGAAATTTTTGAATTAAAATTTACATTAACTGTAAGTAGAATTATATTTTTTAAGTATTGCAATACAGATTTTACACGTATGAGTAACCTGGGGATTATACTAGACTGTAAATCTGTCTTGACGAAGACAGTGTTTATGTGTGTTGGTGAATTTTTATTACTTTATTTATTTTTAATTCACTGTCTTCTCTGCTGTCCGGATTTAAATCTGGACAACAGAGAAGACAGTGAAAAAGACAGTACAGTCAGGAAAAAATTAAAAACAAAAAAAATGTGTGAATGCCAAAGAAAAAAAATTAAATAAATGCCGTAATTTTATTTTCTTTCCTGTAATAATAAAAAAAAGTGACAATTATTAAAAATAATAAATTTTCTGATAAAAAAAATCTTGACAATAAAAAAGACACCCAACTCAGTGTCCGGTTTTTTTTCCTTACAAACACATACAAAATACTAATACAACGATCCACTGTCTGGACAGTTTACTGTCTAATATAATCTGGGGGTAAGACACACAAATCAAAAGACTTAAGGAAGAAACTTTTTTGAATTGCGAACATTTTAATACAGAGAAGGAAATTATTAAACTAAAATAAAAACAAGTTTTTAATGGTTTCTAAAAGCGGCCATACACGGTCATATAAGTAATTTGAGCAACAAAGAGCATTGTCCAAACAGTTTGAGTTGTGCATGAGTGTATTTGAGTTGTTGCGCAAAAGTTTGAATAAATTCAAATATTTGTCAAATTTTTTGTATAACAGTCACATCTAAAATTTTTGATCATAATCCAAAGATTTTATTTTCAATTATATTGTTTAGAAGACAAAATTGAATTGAATTTGAATAAAGTGAAGTGAACTACGTGAAGTAAAATGATACATTACATTGTATCGTGTGTTGATAAAGCGAAAGCACAATTCAGCGTTGTGTGAGATCTTTGTGCAAATTTGACTCTGTAATGACCATATATTATTATTTTTGAATTTAAGAATTCACGTATACATGGCTCGTTTTAACATAGACATAAAAGACAAAAAAACAAAAAACTTAAGGAACAAACTTTTTTTTTTGAATGATTAAAAATTATTTTATTTCATTATATATTAGAAGAGCCCGTTATTAAATTCTTAAATTAAATATAAATTTAATAAAATTTTTATTTATTTTTTTATTATAACAAATATTAATGAATAGATAACAGTTATTATGTTTCATTTATGTTAATAAATACTCGTACATACACTTGCATAAATGCATAATTATAAATATGATATAAAATACTTAACAAAGGAAACCGAATGAGAGGAAAAAAAAAAGTTATCATTAATATCAATCTTTCATTATGATTCACGCACCAAAAATCATATCACCATATTTTGTCATTATTATTCATTTGTCATTATTTTTTTTTTTTAGCGCTAATTAAAGCTGCCTTTCATTTTCATTTTACAATCATTTTTTTTCGGAATTTTACTCATAAGATGACAAAAATTAAAATTTCTTTTGACATCGTCTTGTGAGTTTAAATTTATTTTGAGGGAAAAAATTTATCAAATTATTTAAAGAAAAATTAACTTGAACACTAAACTTAGAAATTTTTTAAATCCGCTAAAGATTTTAGCTTGAAACAAATTATGTATTTTTCTTAGTACGCAATGTAAAAAAAAGCATTTGCATAAGTCTAAAAATGTTGACTTAAGCGAATTGTTTATAGTTTAGGTTTGGAGATTATTATAATTTTTATTTATTACTATGATTTTTTAATTTGATAAATGCGCCTGTTTCTTTGGTTATAACCATTTTTTTTAATAGCAAAGTTAAAATTATAATAAGCTTTAAAAACAGTTAAATTTTAATGTCGAATATTGCTACCATCATAAGAATACTATTAAACAGTAAAATTTCGATCTAATCTTGCTAAAGTCATTCACTACTTGAATACTTACATATCAAGGGATATACTGATGCAGAATTTATGTTGCGACAGCTTTCCGTTTTTTCAGTGTAAAATTATGGAATTAAACATTTCTTAAATCGTCTTGACTAGGTCAAATACCATTGAATTGAAAGAAAATTAATAAAGATTCCGACAATTCCAAAAAAAAAAAATCATTAAATTCATTCACAATTTTAAGCAAAACTACATTCTTATAAGGCACAAAATTAAATAACGAGTATTTCTTCAATTTTATCAGAACTAATTAAGGAATTATAAAAATTATGGAATTACAAAAATCTTCTAAAATCGGATTGAGCAGAATAAATATTGTAACTTACATATTGCATATATTTATTCACTTATATTTGTAGAATTTAAAACCAAGGCAATGAATTTTAATTTGTTCATTTGTTTGACCAAACCATTGCTAGATTCATTTGTGATGTAAACAATAATCGAATAAACCCGAACATAACTATATACGATTTTATAGTTTTTGATAATTATTAAAATATAAAAGAAAAGAAATACATGTCATAATGGCTGAATTTATTATCTAGCATCCTAATTTAATATTTTGCATAAGGAACAAATTAAAAAAATGTTTAATGTCAAAAGATGCAGTAAATAAGTAATTTATTTTTTATTTCACAAATTACCTTGATTATTGAAAAAAAAAATATTTTTTTTTTCTTAGACATGCACATTAATTTCAAGAATATTTAAAAAAAAAAATGTTTACATAAAATTAACCAATTCGGGATTCAAAATTGTATGTATTTTTAACACATGTGTGCACAATGCTTATTAGCGAATAGATAATACCAAAAAGAAGTGAATAGATCGAAAGTATACGTATAGAGGAACATTAAAATTTAACGTCAATATAATATATCGCTTTATATTATATTAGTTAAAAATAATTTGAAATTTATTAGCGCTGCACGCTTCGACATAACACGTTTTTATTACATTTGCAAAAATAAAAATTAAAGCTCATATGCTGCACATTTTGACTAATTATCTTTTATTATTATATTACATGATTTTAAAAATGAGAGCCATAATAACTATTTGGAAATTTTTTTCAAATATGTACAAATGAAGTAATGCATTTTTTGTTTTATTGATGCGGGTATGAGTTGAGTCATTCTCATATTTCAAATAAAACTCAAACTAGAAGTATTCTTATCTAATGAAAATCAAGTCAGCATGGTGTCAAAACTGGTAGTAGTGGATCGGTCGAAGTATTAGGGTTTTAACATTATCTAACTCTAACAGGATGTTCATTCGTTATTCTTGTTCCGATTCTCAACTTTGTTTGTTCATTAAAAAAATTATTATTTAATGAAATTAAATATCCAATAGGGCGGATCGAAATAAAAAACTTTCGATTTCTCACATGCCCGGGGGGCGAATCGAAGCGATTAGATATAAAAACAATATGCGGAAAGTTTCAAGTTGATCGGATTTTATTTTCTGCCTCCAACTTTCGTTTGAAATTCCCCTAACAAAAACATTAATTTTTGTATGAAATAAAAAGTGCAGACTCTAACTTTTCATTAAGTAGGTTATTATGTTGTAATTTTGTAATCTACATTATATTATAGTAGATTAGGGTAAAAATCTTCAAAAAGAAATAGTTCGTGAATGTTTCCAATTTTTTTTTGATTTTCCCATATATGGCTTCTCCCAAATTTTCAAAGGTAAGTTGGAGGCAGAAGATGAAGTCCGATTGAGCTAAAATTTTTCAGACATTAGTTTTAGGCCCATTCGCAACTTTTAGGACCCCGGGCGTTTTCAAATTTAAAAAAAAAAAAATTTTAGTACTAAATCGATCCACACTAATATCCAAGTCATAAATGATGTGAAAGTACGAAAGGGCAAATACTAAAAAAAAAATTCTTGAACGATTGAGTTAAGATAAGTTGCTTTAATTTTGATTATCTGCATACACCGTGATTATATACACCATGGCCATTAAAGTGTTACGCACATAAAAATACCTATACATATTTCTTCAATGTAATATGTAAACCAAAATTATATTATTAAAGGCTCTCCAAATATTGTTTATGCACAAAAAAAAATTTGAAGAAAAAGGATATGCAATATAATTTGAATACAAAAATATGTAGTTTTGTTTTTATGATCGAATATGCCTTATTCATTGACAAAATTAATGTATGTTGTCCTTTTTCATTAGTCCTTGCCAACCTTTTTTTTATCATTTTTATTACTTCAATAATTTTAAAAGGTTTTTATTTTTATATTTTCATTGTCAACAAAACATCATATTTGCCACTAAATTTTTCAAATTCAAACTATATGTGCCTGTAGCTAATGAACTTAAAATATTTCAAGTTAAAATATTTATTACGTAACTTAAGATCTTAATGCCTAATTCTTCTTTAGTGATAATGTCAATGTAATATTTCGAAAGAATTCTTATCAAAACCCTTTTGTTTCTATTTGTTGTTTTACTTTATATTTAAAAAAAAAAGAAGCAAATAATGTTTATTCAATTAGTTCCTAGTCTTATAAGTTTGTTAATTTTAGATTTTGATGAATTAGTTTATTTGTAGCTTTCTTCTAACTTGCCATTTTTTGATGAATTAGTTCATTTCGGCCTTGTTAAGTTAATTAATAACGAGTTAGTTCGCGAAGCGGATGGATAATGTTGTATTCCGAAAATTTCTACAAAGAGAATTTAAATATAATTTCCAATTTAAAAAAAAAATGTACAATGTTAAATTTATTTGAATATCAGATAATTTAAAGGATTGTAAATCTATTCAAAAATTGCATAAATGTAGATATTTATGTTTATTTTTATTAAGTGTGAAAATTCATCGGAAATATTACAAAGTAGGTATAAATTTCCGAAAATAATTCATTTGAAATTCCTTGAAAATCTTTTGTGAGAAAAAGCAATTTGAAAATAAATTTATAATTCATTTAAAAAAATACTATTTATTAGATCTGAGTCAAAAGTTGTCGGACATTATAAATACAAATATATTAAAAAAAACTATTCGACAAGCCAAATAATAAAATGTAATTTATGTTCAAGTAGCATTTGCTTCACCTGTATAAGAAATCATAACATTTATATGTTCACAAATTTATAAAAATACTTCAGAATTAATAGGATCAATTTTTACATAAATTATGTAAATTATGTTTATTTTTTCCTAATTTTTACAAAAATTAACATAAATTAAATTATTAACATATTGTGCATAGTCACGGGTAGCACAAAGATCTAATTCTAAAATTTTAAATATTTTGAAAATAATCAAAAATCATGTTATCATTATCCAGTAGCTATAAACTTTAATTATTATATTTTAATTAAAAATTATATGTTATTCATATTTAATTCTGGTTCCGGAATCAATGTTTTGAATAAAAATCAAATGAGATTTGAATTTTAATTACATATGAATTTGCAGATTTATTTTTTTCTTTAGAAAACATTTTTTTAATTCAATAAGCATTTATAAATTTCGGAGCATAATTTAAATGCTCATTAACATCAAATAATTTTTAGCTTTTAATAAGAAACAAATGACAAAATTAAATTTTTTACCAACATTAACCTAGTGTTTATCCTATATGGTTTCGAAGATTAAAACTAAAATTATATTTGAATATATTTTTGTAGAAAATTCGAGATAATCTTCGACGTCTAGATTAAAAATCTTTTTTTTAATCGGACTAAAAAAAATGAAGAATAAAAATTTGTCAATAAAATGTCATAGATTACATTTTAAAGAATTTTTCAAATTTCAATTTTCAAAATTCTGTATTTATTATTTTTAAAATCTAATAAATATCAACATTTTTTGACTTTATTTTTTATTTTTTTCTTTTTTTTGAAAAAAAATAATCAAATATTTAACCAAGATTTTTAGTCCGGATTAAAACGAAAATTATTTTCTTTTATACAAATTTTACGCATACATTCAAAAATAATTTTAGTTTTAATCTTCGAAACCATCCAGTCTAAGCCCCAAGTTAGGAAAATAAAATCTTATCTAGCCCAAATAGTTTGGTTAACATTGTTCAGTACAGATTTTAGTAAAATAATAATTAAGATTCAATTAGGTATCTATAAAAACGATAGGCTACTAAATTGAGAAGTTTTATTTTATATGTATACAAAAAAAAAAGAGCGGCCTGGACTAGACACAAAAAAATGCCTAATTATTTTCTCAATTCACAAATTATTTGCTACTTGATAAATGCCAAACAACATACTATGATTATGATTTCATGGTTACCGGTCTAAATCTATAGGATCATAATTCAAACCATAATTTATCCAAGAAGTAATAGCAGTTCCGACGTCGATCAGAACTTCTACATGAATCTTGGTCAGTATTTCGGACGAAGTTTTGTCCAAACTTCGTTGGTCACAATTTATACTTCGATTCGGTCATAATTCTTACATAATTTCTATGATTCATTTCGAAGTTATCACCGAATTCAAAAGGGGAACAATTTGGTGAACTGACATAACCGCGAATGTCATAACCGCGAAAAATTTTTGTCATAACCGCGAAACTAGAATTTGTATGAGTTTCGCGGTTATAACAAAAATTTTTGTTATAACCGCGAAATGATAAAAATCGAATTTTTGTGTTTCGCGGTTATAACAAAAATTTTTGTTATAACCGCGAAACACAAAAATTCGATTTTTGTCATTTCGCGGTTATAACAAAAATTTTTGTTATAACCGCGAAACACAAAAATTCGATTTTTATCATTTCGCGGTTATAACAAAAATTTTTGTTATAAGCGCGAAACACAAAAATTCGATTTTTTTCATTTCGCGGTTATAACAAAAATTTTTGTTATAACCGCGAAACACAAAAATCGAATTTTCGGGGTTATAACAAAAATTTTTGTTATAACCGGGAAACACAAAAACTCGATCATTTTGAAAAATGTAATAAGACCTCGATAAAAAAATGTTGTTAGGTAAGCACACGGAGGGGGGCAGCAGGGCGGCGGGCGGGCGGTTGGTCAGTGGGATTTGCGGCGCCAGCCACTGCCCAACCGCCCGCCCGCCGCCCTGCTGCCCCCCCCCCCCCCTCCTGTGTGCTTACCACACAACATTTTTTTATCGAGGTCTTATTTCATTTTTCAAAATGATCGAGTTTTTGTGTTTCGCGGTTATAACAAAAATTTTTGTTATAACCGCGAAATGACAAAAATCGAATTTTTGTGTTTCGCGGTTATAACAAAAATTTTTGTTATAACCACGAAATGATAAAAATTGATTTTTTGTGTTTCGCGGTTATAACAAAAATTTTTGTTATAACCGCGAAACGAAATTTTTTCAATTTTTTGCCATATTTTTTCGCGGTTATGGCAAAAAAAAATATAAGGCATTTTTCGCGGTTATGACACTTTTATTTTTTATTTCGCGGTTACGACAAAAAAGTTTCGCGGTTATGACATTCGCGGTTATGTCATGTAGCCAACAATTTATACAATTCTATAAAAGAAAATCAAATGTGCGTTTCATTTTATTGGAATTAAAATCTATGGGAACACACTTCACAAAAGGCTATAATTTTGGTGATCTCCACAATTTCTATTAAGATTAAGTCACAAGTTCTACAAGTTTTTTGCGTGTCGGCACACTTAATTACATTTATGAAGATTTTTTATTAGATTATTCCAAAGTTATGTTTTTTTTTACAATTAAAGAAAATACGAATTAGCTAACGATTAAAATACATAGATTGTTGATTTTACTACTTTTCTCTGGAATGCGATCATGGTTATTCAAATAAAAATGGTGTTTGTAACAAAAAAATATTAGATGAAACTAATTTGTTTTCTTGCCGCTAATCGATATTTGGGGTAAATGCAACTTGAAAATAGTGTTGAATTATTTAATTTAATGTTTTTTTTTGTTTCTATTCTTCGGTGAAAAGTCACGTTTGGTCAAAGTTTTACGTGTCATTTTAATTCAAAGCTAAAATTTTATTGTATACATAGTAATTATATTGTACTCTATGAATTAGTTTTTGATATTGTAAATTTGGTAGAATTTTTTCCAAGCAAATTATTTTACTAATTTATTCCCTTTTTGTCGAAAATTTTTAAATTTTTAAATTCTAAAAATGTATGGCCTATTCACCTAGTTAATTAAAATTTTGGCCAATTTTTTATTTTTAATAATTTAGAATAAAATATAACTTAGTCTAGAATATTAATTTTTTGTTACCTAAAATAAAATAATCATATGCATAATTATATATGTATACTGTATTTATATACATAAATTTCAACTGCCTTGTCGCTAGAAAACATCTAAACACTTTTAAAATTTTAAATAACTTAAAATACCTATTGCGCTAATACCTAAATAATAATTAAAAATTATTTCTTCTATAATTTAATTAAATGTCAATTTCGCTTCATTTCATATCACATTTATCAAATTATTTGAGTTCAGACGAAGTGTAAATGTCGAAGATATGATTTTTATTCAAATGAATGTCTACAATGTGTTCAAAATTGAAAATTAACATCACAATATATTTTATAACGATCTGATTTACCATATTGATGCGGTCAAGCGATATATATATATCCGCTCTTCCCTTAGTAGACAGATGAATCTTTTCAAAATCTAAGTACAGCTTAATTACAATTTTTTTTTTGATAAATTAATTTGTCAAATTTAATAGTACGATATAATGAACAAATAAATAATAAAATCTATGTTTGTTAAATTGTGCGTGTGGGCATTTGACAGAAAGTAAATAGAAACATTGTTAGCATAAAAATTTTAGCTGTACATAAATTAAGTTTAAAATTACTAACAAAAAAATAGTTATGTTTGCCGAAGTAAAATTTTTTATTTATTTACATTTTGCTTACTTTATACTACATGCATAATAATAAAATTTATTCCAAGTATTACTTATATACAATATCATAATATTAATATACATTGTACTGTACATATAATATTATATTTTAATATTAATTTATATTTATCTCTTACAAAGCGATGAACTCGAAATAAATGAGCTTTGATATTTATGAATAAAAAAATATATACATATTTTAATTTCCATCCGAATGGAACTATTGAACTGGGTACCGATATATATGGCTAGTTTAGTCTTTAGACCATATATGCACTATACAGAGTTCACTTCTATATTTAAAGGGATAAGCTTTTAACTCAGGCTTCGAATTAAAAGCCCTTAACGAAATAAGTAAAGAAAGCTGAAAATTTTATACAAAAATTCTCTGTTTTAAAAGTTTAAATAGATTGTGTTGAAAATTAGTGTATGAGTATTATTATTAAGGCATTTATGAATGTGCTTCTACTTTAAAAATATTTTTGTCATTTTAATTTATTTTCTATTACCTACAATATTTTCTGTCTCTTCACTACACTTAAAATTTTGCCCTGATCACCAGATAAAATAATGTGGTTTTTCTCTTGGAATATATGAAAATAACGGTTTAAAAATTTATGCCTTAAAATACAATAATCACGAATTTGCTAATTTTTTTTTTCTGAGCCCCTTTTTTGAATAACATGTAACATCATAAAATATTCAGATACATAAAAACGCGTTTATTATAAATTTTATCACCACCCGCATTATGTAATTGGATCAATCTTTTAAAAAGAATAAACGAATTTTACAACATCGGGGGTTTCTTTAGAATTGTTTATTCATATAGATTACATTTTTGTCTGGGCCAAAAATTGTTGAACGGCAGAAAATAAATATACCTCTACAGTTTTAAAAATATACCTGTTCAATTTTGAAATTTTTTTTTTATAATTACAACATCTTAAAACATTAACTATAAATACGTAAAAGTTTCAAGTTCATCATCATTGGAAACTAAATACATAATATGATTCCTTGTTAAAATTCAAAAAATTAAGAATATCAAATAAATGTCATCATTTTTGTATTTCCATATTAAGGAAGACAAAACCATGTTTGTAGGTAAAGAATTTGAAAATGATACATGTAGATCAAAAATTATATGTGTCTATCTATAATTTTGTACGATGAGTTGGTTTGGTATTAAAAAATAGAATTGGTATAGTTTTGTAATAAACTAACTATTCAATATTTTTAAAACATACATATATTGAGTTTTAACATAAAGTAAAATACTTTGAAATTGTTAAAATTTATTTGAATAGTATACGTACTTGTACCAAAAATTAATATAAATTGTAGCGAAAATTTTAATTATAATTTCATATTGAATTAAATTTATGGAGGCAAAAATTCTGTTTCTTATTTAAATAAAGAAAATATTTTATTTTGATAAATTTCAGAATATTTTAACTTTCCTTAATTTACTTTTTATTGTTCATAAATCATACCTACCTATATTAATATTAACTTCATAACAAATTGATTTTATAATTTCAAAACATAAAATTTTATAATTTCAAAATGTAGAAAAAAAAAATAAAAAATAAAGTCACGCTTAATACCTTAATTGGTATATTGTTACAAAGAATTCTTCTAACATGAAAATTATTTTTGACATCTATTTGAATTTCAAATTTTTGCGAAATAAGATTATCATCACTCAAATAAAATTTTACCACGTTATTGGGATCGTCACTAGAACAAAAATTTGAATATAATTCCTAGGTAAAATATTCTGGTATAATCTGTTGTATATACATTGTTAACTAGTTTATTGGCACAATTCCTATATGAATCCTATAAGTTCATCGAAATTATTGTTAACGTTATACGTTTATTATATTTTTAATTTTTTCCACATAAACAACATTGTCTTATTTGTATAATAGTAATCTGAAAGTCACGCCTTGCCATAATGAAAAGCCTCAAAAGCCTAATGCAGTGTTTGTTTAAAAAAAAAAAAAAAAATTTTAACAGTTTCATTTAATAATAGTACAAGTACATATATACTTAAAATATAGAAATCTCGTTTTTGTAATATGTATATTGTACCTTTAATATTAATCCTTTATTTCCTGAAAATAAAGACTTCAAAAATAATACTACTGAATATTCACATTACGCAGGGCAAAATTATTGATACTAAATTTTTATGATAAGAAAAATATATAATTTTATATTAATAATTTTTGAATAGTTAAATTTTTGACATAAATTTAGAATGACCCAGCTAGCACTGAATGCATTTTGAATCAATTCAAAATACATTGAACGTGATACTTGAATGCATTACTATACATTACTTTTTTCAAAGAGGTTTTGATTACGATGTCCGCCTGTAGAATATATCTCCCCTTAAAAATGGTTACGGCAAATGCATCACAAAATGCATTTCGAAAAGGTATTTAGAACGTATTTAGGAAATGTATTTCTGAATACATTTAAATAATGAGTTTTAAATCTATTTTGGAAATATATTGATAATGCATTTAAGGAATGAGTTTAGAATGTATTTTGGAAATATATCGGTAATGCATTTAAGGAATGAGTTTAGAATGTTTTTTGGAAATATATTCGTAATGGATTTTTGGAATGTATTACAAATTCCTTTAGAAAAATAGAAAAAATTCCGTTTTTATTTTAAAATGTTTATTTTATATATTTATTTAAGCAAAATAAAGAAATTAAAAAATTAATTCTAATAAAACGAATAACGAAAAGTTCACATGAAAAAATGGAAAATAAAACTAAGACATATATTTAAACATAATTAAATAATTAACATATTTTCTTTATTCTGCACCTTTACTTTTTCCCTTTTCCGAAAGTTAACCGAGTGAATTCTTCTATGAGCGTGTTTCAAATTTTTTTTCATTTCTTCTTCAAACTTCGCTAATCCGAAATCATCGTTTTTTATCGTATCTATTAAAAGAAAAATTGGGTCATGTAATGTTTAAAAATTGAAGCAGAACAATTTTTTTGACTTACAAAATCATTGAAATAACTTCATTTTCCAGGTTCTGGTTGAGAATCTGTATATCCTGGACCGTTTCCAGTGGAAATTAAAATTTTTTATAATTATTTTCAGGAGATTCCTGGAACACAGCTTTTGAAAGTTATTAACTAAATTAAAATTTTTGTACGATACATATTTTTTTTTATAAATTTTAATCACTAATTAGCCTTGACTTCAAAACACAAGCATACTAAAGAGAGTATAGTAATCAATTACTAAAGAGAGTATAGTAATCAATTACGTTCGTGTACTATAGAATCATTAGAGAATGCATTCCTTTATGTTTTTTTGAGTAATCGATTGCGATTGTGCTAGCTGGGGAATGATAATAATTATGTAAGCAATGAGTTTACATAAAGAAAATAATACAAATATTCATAAAATAAAGTTAATGTGATATATAATTATAGAGTTTACTTAAATCATTGAGGTCAAATCCTTTATGGTCCAAAAATTCTGAAATTATTAATAACGAATCACTAAAACATGTTTAGCATTAAAGTTGCGAAACTTATATTAAATAATTAATTATTAATACTTCTCTAATAGTTTAACACACTTTCCTATTTGAAAAAGTGTTAAAATAAATACAAATAATTTGTACTGTACATACATAATAATAATAATAATATTTTTTTTTAGAAATTGTATTTGAAGTTATTTATAAATTATAATATTCAAATCATGACAATTTTAAAAACTTCTTAAATTAAAATATAATATATTATATCTCTGAGAAGAGATATTTGGAATATAATATCAATTCTTGTTTAAGACAACATCAGATACATTTTTTCGAATAATATAACAAAATTGAACCAAAATTTATAATTAAATTTTTTTAACTAAACATTTTGTATGGATTTATTAAAGTTTCAATTCAAAAACAATATTTTGGTTTGCTTTTAATCAGTTTGAATATTATTGACTCAGCTTTGTGTCAAAAGAATAATTTGTCAAAATTACTTAATACTAGATTGTTTTACCATAAACTTATTGATAATTTACAATTATACTGCATAATATATACAAAATCAGATGCCTATTTTCAAATTTAAGTCACACGCATAATAACATATTAAAAAAAATCTGTAAAAATGTATCTTGCAAGAATTATACCGAACAGTATTTTTAACTACTAAACTAAACTTATTATAATAATAATGAGAAAAAAAAGACTTATATTTACTTTTACAATTTTTATTCCAATGATAGTTTTGTATTATAAATTTATAAATTCGGAACAAAGTTAAAAAAAAAAATTTTAACTACGGGCTATTTGTTTTTCCACATTCAATATACAAAAAAACATGCTATGTGGAGTTGTATATCAATTATCTGAACTATATATTTTATTTGAATTTTCATTTGCATTACAATCATTTACAACCAATTATTTGTAATTTCAATGCTTTTTTTTTATATTTGTAATTTGGAAAATTGCATTGAAAAATCGAGATTGCAATGTTTTTCAATAGGAAATAAATGGTTAAGAATTTTTTTTTTTGTAAATATATTTAAATCAATAGGAAAATCTTTTCTTTGATTTTTTTTTTTAAAGAAACTTATGAATGACCTTCAGAAAGCAAAAGTTTTACCGTCGTAAATAAGGTTTTCTTTTTCAATAGAGATATATGTTAGTTAACATATTTACGAGTACTAAAAACTCAATAGAATAATAGAGTTCTTTAAAGTTAAAATTGAACTGTCATCGACAATATTTCTTTTCACAAAAAAACATATAAATTTTCTATAAGGGTCTTAAACGTTTCGAAATTCTTTTTTTGGTAGTTTTTCCATTATTATTTCTAAATTTTCATTCTCGAAATACCTATAAACAAAAACAAGTTGTATCCACTTATTTTAAAATATTTCAATCCTTCATTTAAAAATATTAAAACGAAAAACTACAAAATTTAAATGTTTCTTTTAACAACACTATATACAAGTATGTAACTACCGGTTTTTGAAAATTTATTTTTCAAACCAGAGCTAAATTGATGCAAGTTATAGGATGTAAATTGTTTTCATTTTTCTTTCTGATCTCTTTGCCAATAAGTCTAGGAAAAAATAATCGTGATATTAAAACATACATGTACATACAGTGTTCAATGCGGATCGCAGAAGCGAACAACAAATATTAACCAAAAACAAAGTCAATTCAGTTTTTTTTTGCACATTATTTTCAAAATAAAAACTGCAAACAGAACTAAAATATGTTATAAATTGTACATATTGAGCAAAAAGAGATTTGAAATATTGATTACTAAATTTTTGTTACAAAAGTCTTTAATTATATGGAAGAGGTTTCCTTTTTTTTTAGCAAAAACTCTTATCCTAAATGGTTGTTTTGTGACAAGCCTAACTCAACCGTTGTATTTTAAATATAATAACTTGCAACAGAGACAAATGTCTAACTGCTATACGCAGCTCAACCAATAAAGAGTGAATAACCTTTATTATTAATTGTAGACTGGATGAATGGTAACTGGAATAATACTGCCAAAAATGAAAAAATAAAATTAAAATGAAAACAACACAATTTAAAAAAAAATTCTGTTACAGGATTAATTAAACTGAATAAGATTGAATATAAAATAAAAAAAATGGTACCAAATATAGTAAATACGCACAGGTACAGCTTAAAATTGATTTCACACTAGAAGAGAAAAGAGTTAAATTTAAAAAACGATACTAAATACCAGATTTTAGTAGCATTATTATCAGTAATTATGTAAATTCAAATACTTTTAAGTATAAAACGATTAATATGATGTTATTACAATTTGATATTAAAAAATCTAAATTAGTGTATTCCATATATTAACTCAATTTTTATGATCAATATGCATTGATAATAAAAGCAAACTCATAAAATACTAATGATAACGATAAAAATATAGTAAAAAAAAAAAAAACACCTGTATAATTTTGCTTATTAGAGTCGGAGAGCAACTTTCACCCAAGGTCATTGTGTCTGTTTTTAGTTTTCAGGTTTAAAACTTTAATAATATTAATGGTGCGCCATCAATAATATTAATGGTGCGAAAACTTAGCTTTTATATATATTATTTGTATTTTACAAACTTGTAACAAAAAAAATAAATCTAATAAAATTATTAACCCATAACGATTATTTGATAGTCATGGATTATTATTATTGTAATAATAATGAATATAACTACTAAAAATAAAATAAAATGTTAATGCATTTTATTGCATTGCTTTTGTTATATTATATTAAATGACGTAATGAAATAAATTTATAAAATTATTTTGTTTGAAATTTTAATATTTATTAAGTTTCAAAAAAAAATTAATTTCTGCTTATTAAGAAATTGTATCCGATAGGTTTTATCTGTTCTTGCTACCATTATAATCTGACAAGTATATCATTAACTTAGCTTCAATTTTGAGTCAATACTGTCTATCAAATTTAAACATTTTAATCCAAAAACAATTATTTTGAATGAAAAAACAGATTCATAATGCTTTCCATCATATATCTATATTTGTATTATGTTGTCAAAAATATTTGCAAATAAGCTATATAATTATATCCATTAACTAGAATTTAACCATTATTCAAGGTAAATTCATCCAGTTCTGAATTAAATTTATCATAAGCATTATTGATATAATCAATAAGTACTATTATTAAATCAATGCGAGTTTTTATTTAGAAAAGAATTGGGTAACTTCAAAAACAAAATCGGTCATTATTTTTTTTATATATTTCAATATATAAAGATTTAAATCAAACCCATCAATTATTTTAACTAAAATACCATAAAAAAAATTATTATTATTACATATTACTTGAAAAGATTTTTTTTTATAATTTTTAGTTTTTTCTTAACTCTTTTTCAATTCACATTCTGAATATTATTTTGATCGCAGGAAAAAAAAATGTTAATATTAAAAATATTTATTATTATGGGAATTTTTGTAGAATTTTCATTAAGCGATCTGAGCTTAATATTGGGAGCAATAGGAAGTACTTATGGTAATGGGGACGACGACGGTGACGGAGACGATAATAAAAAGAAAGACGGAAAAGATGAAATCCAATTTGTTCGCGGTGGTAAAGAGAAAAGATTACAAAAAATTATAATGAGCGATTCACAAATGCATGGATTGTATAGTTTTGTAAGAAAATCAAAAGAAAATTTGTTTTTTTTTTAAATTTATTTTGATAATCAAAGTAGCAGTTTAAAGACACTTATGACTGAACAGCAAGCTAAAATTATTAAAGCGGGTTTCAATCAAAAATCGAGGTTGTGAGTTTGGAATTACTTATTCCATATCACTTAGATGCTCACTATCACATGAGCCGGGTTCGTAGTACGTAGTTCAAGTTTCCTCTTTATAAAGACTGGCTAATGTTTTCATATCCTTTTACATTTTTTAAATACATCTTTGTATGTAAGCTTTATATATATTTAACTCGAATCAAACTAATCTGTGTAATGATTCTAATTTAATTTTCTAGCCCGAACCGCTATGGAAAGCTGTTGCTGACATGACAAGTAATTTGAAAAGTAATAACGATACGGATGATACCGAAGGGATATCTGGTACAACTCAATTACGGGGTGCAATTAACTTTTTTCAATGGAATGGTGATGCAGTTGTTAAAATTTCAGTTAATCTCAATGGATTACCACCGGGTAAACATGCCGTTCATATTCATAGTTTTGGAGATTTAAGTGAAGGATGTAAATCAACAGGAACTCATATGCCAACAAATTTTGTAAACTAAATCTAATTCTCACACATTTTTAAGCAATTACAAAACTAAACAAATTTTTTTCCAGATTGGAAATATCGAAGCAAAGAAAGATGGATCTGTTGTTACTCAATTTTATAGCGGATTTATGGAAATGTTCGGTGTTAATGGAATTGTTGGCCGTTCAGTAGTTATTCACGAGAAACCACTTGAAAATAATCCAAATCCAATATTCTCAGCTCCACCTCTAACATTTAGATCTGAAGAAATGGAAGTTGGCGACATTATTGGTTGTGGCATTGTAACCATTAAAAGTAATTTAATGTAAGAAAGATGTAGCCAGATTACAAAAACTGAAAGAACATTCTTATTGATCATTCTTTTACCTGAACAAAAAAAATAAATAAAACATTCTATTAAAATAATAAAAGCCAATAATAACTTGCTATAAAAACAGGGAGCCTCGATTTGATCGATTTGATTTGAGCATCGAAATTGATATCCACTCAAAAATATTTTTTATAATAAAAGTTGTAATTTTTGAATATTATAAAAGGTTATATTTATTAATGGTGAAACTTTCTTGCATTTTTCATTTCCTGATTCCATGTATATTTTTGTGAAGTTTTATTCTCGACAGAAAACTACATCACAAAATAATAGATTGACATTATTAAACAATTATTTAAAAATTTAATTTTTTTCTTTTTTTTTTTTTAATTTTAATTTCATAAACCTAATAATGTACATAAATATCTAATAATAAATATGCCTCTTATTGTTAAAATAAACAGTCCAATACAAAAAAAATCATAATTATACACATATATTTATATACAATTGTACATTTTACTCAGGCAAGTACAACATTATGGCGCAGTGAAATAAGGCCGCGGGAAATAAGGCCGCGATAGGTTTTTTGTTGCGGTCTTATTTCATTTTGAAAAATGAAATAAGGCCGCGAAAAAATCCTCGCGGTCTTATTTCATTTTGAAAAATGAAATAAGACCGCATAAAATTCCTCGCGGCCTTATTTCGTTTTGAAAAATGAAATAAGACCGCGACAAAAAAAAAAATTAATCGGAGGGCTAATTTCATCATAGCGCCGCAAATCCCACTGACCAACCGCTCGCCCGCCGCCCTGCTGCCCCCTGCCCTGTGTGCTCACCTCACAAGATTACGCGGCCTTATTTCGTTTTTCAAAATGAAATTAGCCCTCCGAATAATTGTTTTTTTTTGTCGCGGCCTTATTTCATTTTTCAAAACGAAATAAGGCCGCGAGGAATTTTTTGCGGTCTTATTTCATTTTTCAAAATGAAATAAGACCGCGAGGATTTTTTCGCGGCCTTATTTCATTTTGAAAAACGAAATAAGGCCGCGAAAAAATCTTCGCGGCCTTATTTCATTTTTCAAAATGAAATAAGACCGCAACAAAAAAACGTCGCGGCCTTATTTCCTGCGGCCTTATTTCCATCCCCCCAACATTATATATAGGCATGGCATGGTCACTTTAGTTAAGCATGATGTTTTGTTTGTTTTCTGAATATGTTTACTTATCAATTTGAATAAAATTATTCATTGATGTAATAAGAAAATTAATTTATTACCAATTTTCCTTTGAACGGCATATTACAATTATTTAAGTTCCACTATGTATAAAGGATTTTATTTTGAAAAACTGCAAAGCACAATTTAATTTGGTTCTAAAAATACTTAAATTATGGAATTTCACAGCCAGCAAATATTTTGTTTATCGTTTTTAATCTTTTTTGTCTTACTGAGGGCTGATCATAGAATTGATTTTGCGGAATCATTGAAAGTTTTTATCGATTATTTGAATAAACCCTCAAAATTGACAGTAATGACATGTTGGAATTTTGGTGAGAATTTAATTGTATTTTTGTAATGGAACAAAGTAAAATAAAAACTAAAATTGGTTTTTATTTTAAACATGTTATAGATGTTCGGCGAAATTTCGCTAAACGTTTTCTGAATAAAACTTCAAAACAAGCAAAAACTTATTATTTAAGTATGGTTGATGCTGATATAAAGTCTTTAATTAATATTCCCGAAGAAAATCATCTAATCATTATAGTTGACTTGAATTGTTCGTCGACTAGAAGTCTCCTAAAAAATGTAAGTCTTGAAATGTGAAATTTTTAAACAAATATTTGTACATATGAATTTGATATTTAACTTGATTTAACTTGATGATTTTATTTTATAGGTTACTTTCGAATTAAGACAAAACATTAAATGGATTATTCTAGACTTGAGTTACAATGAAACTAAAATAAAAAATATTTTCAGTTCATTACCAATTTTAGTCAATACTGAGTTTTACTGCATTTTTCGAACTACAATTGATAGGTTTGATATAAAAATGGGTAAGATCTTACCTATCTAATATAATCCTGACTAGTGTGTTTTTATGTTATCAAAAATAAAATTTGAAAAATGTAAAATTTCCACATCCCATTCTAGAACCCTTAATATATATAAATATAAAAATGAATATAAATATAGAAGAAATATAGTTATCACAATTAACACTTTTATCTATATTTCATGTATAATAAATAATACATTACAATACATAAAAATTAATTAATTTTAGTTTATAGGATTTCCAAAAAAGATAATTTAATTATTGAAAATTTTGGTGAATATTTGAACGGAACGTTGTATGACCAACGAACAAACAAAGTTATTTCAATTCGTCGAAGAAATTTAAAGAAATTCAATTTGAGGGCAACGTTAGTTATAACAAATAATGACAGCTTAAACCATTTAACCGATTATAGGTGAAATTTCTTCTTTTTTTTATACTTAATGCTTCTTTATGTTCCTTTATGTTCCTTATTTCAGAGATCGGCATATTGATACTATAAGTAAAGTATGCTATCTGTTGACAAATTTTTTAGTCGATTATGTGAATGGCAATTTAACTTACACATTCGAGAAATCTTGGGGTTATAAGAATCAAACTACTGGCACATGGAATGGAATGATCGGAGACTTAACTCAAAATAAAGCCGATATTGGGGCGTCGGCATTATTTTTTACTCCAGATCGAATTGCTTGTATCGATTACATTGCCATGACAACTCCAACAAGATCTAAATTTGTATTTCATTCTCCAAAATTATCATTTACCGATAATGTTTATTTGCTACCATTTGATGAGGTAAATAAAAATCAAGAATTTTTTCTATATAGTATAAATAAAGATTATAAATCTTAATTCTAAATGAGGGTCATCCCAATTTTTTATGGAAATTATAATACGAGTAAATACTTCTAATTATACTGAAAAATCTCAAATTAATGATTTTGTTGCTTTGTAAATAAAACATTTTATAATCGAAATACTTTCAGAATCTGTGGTATTCTTTGATCGGATTGATAGCAGTAACAAGTATTTTATTATTAGCATCAACTTGGCTAGAATGGCGTGCACCACTCGTAGAAAATGCTCATGAAATTCAAGATTCTACTTTATTAAAGCCATCAATACTTGACACTGTTTCACTTGTTTTTGGAGCATCATGTCAACAGGGTTCATCGGTGTGTCCTAAAAGTTTGACTGCTAGAATTATTATGATAATTACTTTCACCATCTTAATGTTCCTTTACACATGGTATCTTGTTCTGTATTATTTATATAAATTTTGTTTGACAAATTATAGTATTACCTAATTGAAATGTTGACATTTTATTAATTGAAACATTAAGCTTTCTTGCACATTAGTATTAGATGTCACAAATACTGAGTATATAATTTTTAGAATTTTTTTTACAGTTATTCTGCAAACATAGTGTCGTTACTTCAATCCCCATCAAATAGAATTAAGACACTGAATGACTTATTAGAATCACGTTTAACATTGGGAGTAGATGACACAGTTTTCAATCGCTATTACTTTCCGGTAATTTTATGAACTTTAACTAAATTATAAATAAATATTCCTACGTTAATGAGTAAATATATTGAGTACCCTTAAGTTCGGTGAAGAACTGACTTTACCTTTAGAAATTTTAACAATCGTTTGCAACAACAAATAATGATCTGATAACGTCATGAATTACATTTAAATAACCTAAAACCTAATAGTCTTCATAGTATCTTTAGGCCTTTAGCATTTAGCTTTATTATAAACATTTCTATTGTAGCATGCAACTGAATATGTCCGTCAAGAAATTTACAAACGAAAAATTTTAAATAAAGATGGAACTGACAATTTTATGAGTTTGGAATATGGCATTAAAAAAATCCGTCACGAACTGTTTGCATTCCATATGGAAATAGGAGTTGGTTACAAAGTCGTTGAAGAAACATTTTATGAACATGAAAAATGCGGTTTAAAGGAAATTCAATATCTTCAAGTTGTCGATCCATGGTATTCTATTCAAAAAAATTCATCTTTCAAAGAAATATTTAAAATTGGGTATACGAATGATTTTTACTTAAATATATTTAACTAAGTTTCAAATTTGCAGTATGATGAGAATTCATGAGCACGGTCTTCAAGAACGTGAAAATTCTAAAATGTACACAAAAAAACCAAAATGTGTTGGCAGTGGTGGAAATTTTATAACTGTAGGTTTAATTGATACCAAACCAGCTGGGCTCATTCTATTATGGGGATACCTTTTATCAGTAATTATTCTCGGTTTGGAAATAATATTCAAAAATGCAAAAATAAAAATAACTCGTTATTTAAGAATGAAAAAATATACATAATTTTCATGGAGATTTGTGACCAGTGATAATGCTGTATTCAACGGTGATAGCTGTAATAAAAGTTGATTCCGATTTATTTTTCTGATTTATTTTTTATAATTTAATTCTATAGTCTTTGTTCACTGTTTAACTAATATTATCTAACATTTTAAAATTTCAAGAATTAGGGTCATAATTTCTTTAATTTCATGCACTTAATTCTCCAAAAGTGAATGTTCATTCTGTCTTCTAATCGTAGAATATTTTTAAACTAAATTTGTACTACTTAAAAATATGCAAATACCTGTTTTCTAGAATTTTGTTTATTTGTCTTATTAATAAATTAGAATATTGAAACTAAAATGCTTACTACAGAAAAACAAACTAGTTCTTCAATTAGATTACTTAAAAAAAAATATATAAAATTCAATATGCAAACAAATGGACAGCCTTATCTAATTGAGCTAATAAATTAAAATAAAAAACTTGCACCAGGAAACTAAAGTAATATATTTGTGTATTACATTTACCACAATTCTTGTATTTCGCTAATAAATATCCTTAAAAAAAACATATTTTTTTAAAAATAAAAACCTCACGTCAATTCAATAAAAATGTCTCATGAACTTGCTATCGTGTATGAGAAGAAAATTAGGTTCATAAGATATTTACATTCAAACAAAATATCAAGTAATTCTTATGGGTTAAAGTTAACTTAGAGATATAATATTCATAATTAAATATAAAAGCGATTACTTAAAAACTTATAAGCCGGATGTTTTTTTTTCTCTCAGCCTAATTACAACTTAAGAAGAAAGAACAATAAAGAATAAAAGTCAAATATCAGATATTAAAATACATCCTTTACTTGAAATTAAAAAAAAAATGTCCATCATTATGTATGTCAAGATGCACAATACTTTTCCCTAGCTTCAATAGTTGTAAGTTGGGATGGTTGGGATACATGTACCTGCTAATTTTTATATTGAATTTAAATCAAGTTGTAGAACTTACCATGACAAATTTTATTCTTTTGACAAAAATCAACTAAATTTTTGTTTATTATTTATTGATGCAATTTCAGTTCAAATATTTTCCTTTTTTGATTATTTTTTTGACATGTTAAACAATATTTTGATGTTAATAAATTTTTTAGTATATTGCCGCCTTATTGTTACAGAGTTGAAAGAAAAAATGTGTTTAATTTTTAAACCTTAAAACTAATAAAAATGTATGTAATTGCGTGATTTAGAATTGAAGTGTTTAAATGAGTCGAGGATTTATCTAAGAAATTATTTTGCCCATCATTTGTGTAACATCCCCAATCAGTATAAAACTAAAAAATGAGACTTTCATAAACTATATAAAATTGAAATTGAGACTAATAAAACTTTTCGAAAATGTTTTATAATTCCTTATGCAGTACGTCGTGGTACAGATAATGAGTCCTCACTTTATGTCCAGGTTTAAATCATGTTTCAATATTTTTTTTTATTTTTGACTATAAAAGTAAATTTAGGTATTATTAGTTTTAAGTTATACATTATTTTTACTTTGACTTTTATTACGGTCAATTAATTAGTTTTACTTAATCATTTTATTTAATTCTGATAGAGAAAAGTTTTTATAATAACTTGAAACTTGAAACTAATAACTATAATCCTTACAGGGTTTACTTCCTACACATTTCTATAATATACTAATATCGGTCCTAAGTATAATTGTATATTTTAAATCATAATCAGCTGAACATTTTTTTTCGATTTTATTCTAAAATTTTAAATAGTGTACGACAATTAATGCTAAAATACATTATACACTTTTGTACATCCCATCAAGTGCAAAATTGTAATTGTTATACCTGATTTAATTGTTCTCTTTCTACCTGTTGAGTTGATGGCAAACTATCAGCAGGTTATTTTCTTGCTACCAACTTTTATTGTTTATTCACTTTAAAAAACATAATAAAACAAAAGAAATTTGCAAATTTTTCATAGTATTTGAACACAATATGGGGTTGTAAATTTAGATTTTTTTAACGCTACTATATTTATGTTTTTGATGAATTATTTCTGCCTGATTTTTTATTGCAAATTTATGTCACATATAAAATTTAAAAAAAATTTCCGCTTTTTCAATTTAATATAAAAGCAGTTAGGTAATTGATGTGTGTATGTAGCGTAGTATTTACCTCCCAATAAAAGTCCAATATTTCATGATGATTGAATTATTATTATGAAAACAAGAATCGAAAATTTTGGAATTCGAGATTTGCACTTCATACATATTTTCAAGTCAAATGAAATACATCCATCCATACAGAAAAACTGTAATTATAATTATGTTTTATGTTGTACGCATGTTAAGTTTATTTCATTTAATACATTTTACTGGAATAATAAACAAAATTAAATTTAGTTTATTTAATATTTATTCCTGTATATTCAAATGGTGCGTTGTGTCAACATTTCAAAGTAATCATTAAAGAACTTGCGGAGATCATAGATTAAGAAAAAAAACATTTACATTTTAATTTATATAGACAGATAGAATACAGATTTAATATACAATATCTTCTAAATTAATACAAAATTATGTTTTTGATACAAGCGTTCTAAGGGTAAATTAAATAATATATATTTTATAGTCCAAAAGCACTAATTAGTGGCTTATAAAAAGCACAATTAGTGGCTTATAAATAGATAAAAGTAAATTCGGTCCAACATAAAGAAATTGTACCCGAGTTTCTGTGGAATAGTTACGTTTCATAATAAAATTTTTACTTCAAACAAGAATTTTCTCACAATCCTATCCCAGTCTGTTAATAATAAAAGAAAAAATTATTTTGGATTTCTTGAATTCGATTTTGAATTATTCTTACGAATACTGGTAAGCTAACAAGGAAAACGAAAAAACCTAGAAACAATCGAAATTTCTAATTAATCAAAAAATCTTAATTCTGCCCTATTGACTTTTCTAACTTTGTCACACCTTTAAAATTGTTCCGATTGATGGTAAAAAAAATTAATAATTTCCAAATACAATAATAAAAAATATAAAAGCATACAATGTATAAAAATAAATGTAATAAAAAGATGCATGTTGTTTATGTATTTCTTTATTATTTTTTTTTTTCAATGCGTAGCCCAATTCACACGTATCATAAATTTACTCTGATATGAAATTCAGAATAATAATAATAATAATCAAAAAAAAAAAATCATGAAGTAAATATTTTGTTAAAAAATTTAGGTACCTACACATAATATCGGTACAACCACAATAAACCGTTTTTATATGATCAAAAATTTCATATTTGACCACATAATTCACATTATAACAATAACTGTGAGATTTTTAAGTTAATCAAATAAAATCGATCATTTAAAGCAAACTATATATATTTATTGTCGTTAATTTTTATATTTTATTATTTACTGAAAAGTAGACTACATGTATAAAATTCATTTGTTTATACGATATGTGAGCTGTCAAACATACAATACCGAAAAATCAATTCATTGAAAGATTAATAATGAAGTTTTCTTCAGTCATAATCGAAGATAAGAAAGGATAATTTTTTTTCAATTTTTGGTCATCGAAGCATAAATTATTGTAAGCAGTGTTTCTCACTTTTTTCATATTTTAGAATTTTAGATGATTTTTCCAAATTTAATCTTACATAGAACCTGCTGAATACCTAATAGTTCATTTTAATGGTAAAAAATATTGTTCATTCATATATCTTATATTTTTGTTAACACTTTAATAAACTTTGAAATAAATATAAATATAAAAAAAAATTCACAATTTAATAATTTTGATAAGCTGGTACACTCTTTCATAGATAAATTTATTATCAATTAGCATACTATAACAGGCCAAAAACAACACACACACTTCAGGTGGACGTTTGAAAAATTCACATAAATTCCAGCCCGGAACACACTGTAGGATAATGACAATACCACTACATTATGACGGCCGACAAAAATTAAAAATCAAGAAATTCAAATTTTCTAAAAAAAACATAATCAGAATTAAACAAACTTTTAGAATATGGCCTGATGATGAAGATGACTTTAAGTGTAGTCAGTGGTAGTGGTATTTGCATTATTCAAGGTCGGGTTCAGCCATGGGTTCGATACTGATGAAATTTATTAATTTGTCCAGTGATAATCAAAAGTTTATTTATTTTATTTCTAAAATTATTTAATGTTATACAATACTAACTATTCCATGGATGTTATATCAATATAGATGTATATAGTTCTTTTTTGCTTCATTTAAAAGAAACATATCATATTATTATCTTTTAAGAAAAAGCGAATCAAAACCGTTTTGTTTTTGGAAGATGTTCGCAATTTTTTTTATTTTTTTTTTCATATACCAACAATTATTATAATTTTAAATTACTTAAAAAAAAAACTAAAAAACAAGTACAAGTTAATAAAAAAAAAATTGTTTTTAACAAAAGATCAAGCGAACACCCAAAATTATTGCGGTACTGTCAGATTATAAGAAAAAACCCAATTTATAAATTTAATTCTGAAAAATAAATTCATGCACTTTAATTAAAAAAAAAAAAAAAATAAAAAAAAAAATTATATACATTTTATATTGAATTAAAATTAAAGCTTGTTAAATTTTACGGTAATTTAATAATGCGGTAATCAAAAAGTTAAAATCCATACTTTTTTATTTTAACGTCCGTATATTATTTTTAAAAGAAAAATTTTGTTTATGAAAAATGTTTTATTTAAAAAAAAAAATTTATATATTTATAATTTTGTTTTTGTATTAAAAAAATATATACAATAACGAAAAATTTGTAATTTAATTCAAATTATCTAAATGATATCATCATTTTAGAAATTGAAATTTTTTTTTAAGTATTTCCTTATGGAACCGACAATATTGAATTTGTTGATTCAATTAATTAAGTACACATATTTAGTTTACCCGGGCAATTTCGAAATTATTTTTATTATTGATATTTTCTGCCAATAAAATGGGGCCACAAAATGAATTTTATTCCGACAAAAATTTTGATTGAATTTTGCAACAAAAAAAAAATGTAAGAAAGATTTCACGCCACAATCATTTCATAATTGTATTCAGTTTAATGCGAGCATTAAACTTCAAAGTTAAAAATTCATAATAGGGAAAGACCTAATTTATAAAAAATTAAAAAAGAAATTAAGAACATCATTTTTAAATATTAGCAATACAATCAATTATACGCGGATTATCAAATTTAAAGTCATTTTTATGAATGAAGTAAATTTTTAGTTTAATTTTTATGATTATTATGTATCGTTTACAATGAAAAATGTATCATATTAAATATTTTAAAGCGGTTGGTTTTTTTTGGCTTTTTTTTTTTACGATAAAAATATTAACAATTATTATACCATTTAAGTGTATATATAGTTAAGTAAAATATATTTTGTCTTTAGTTTTTATTTGGAGATAATTTGCTTCTTAAAAATTTTTAAATAATATTTCATGTATGAAAATATAAATGTTTGTAATGTATACTAGAAAAATAACGTCAATGGAATAATAATAATCTAATATCGTCCGTACCACAAGTAATTTTAAATTATTTTACTACATCAAATCAAACATTTCATATCACAATAATAAAACTTAATTAGTCATTAAAAAAAATAAAACTAAGTAGTGGCAAATTCGATCATAAGCAATAATTTAATAATTTAACATATCCAAAATGAGTTTTGTAAAAAAGGGTATTAAAAATATATTATTACTTCCACTCTACACGGTTTTTTAGTTAAAAAATAAAATTTAAAATATATTAACGTCAAGAAAAAGAACATTTGAATCATCAACTTAAGAATTAAGAATCATCATCTGAGTATAAAATAGTTTAAAAGGCTTTGATTTAGATATATAAATTTTACTTTTTCAAATATTTTTCTTGAACACTCTTGAACTTTAAGAGCACCATCTATTTTTGCCCTTCAATTTAGAAATAACAAATTCATTTCAAGAGCAAAAATTTAGTAAATTTTGAAATAAATTAACTTTTTAATAATAAATTTTTTCTGCAGCGCTTGATAAATTCTTGATTAAAGCTGTTTATATAATTACGGTTAAATTTGTTATGCACTTTTTAATTTAGTTTTTCAACATTATGAAGACAAGACGTTAACATAAAAATTTAGATTAATAAAATTAACATTTTATAAAACTTTAAACCAAATGGAAAATTGATTAAAATAATTAAAAAAATTCATCAAAAATTTGGAAAAAAAAAATTTAAAGCATTAATAATGTCATTTACTTTAAAGCATTAATAATGTCGGAACATTAATATGTCTATTAATTTAATATAAAAATGTCAACTTTAATTAGTTTATCAATTCTAGAATGGACTTCATGTAAACATGCTATTAGCTATTGGTTTTATTTAAATACATCTTCAAAAATGTATTTTTATGAACCACAGTGCCACAAAAAACCAAAAATAATGTTTTGTTCGCAAAATAATTTTTTAATTTTTTATTACATTAAAATAAAAATATTTCAATTCAAAAAATTTGGTTTTAATATTGTTAAAAATGAATTGTTTTAGATCTATTTTCCATCAAAATAATTTTCTTTCGAATGAACAAAAATCAGCAAACGGAAAAATATTTCAGCACGATGTATTTATTTATTTCTTTTATTATTTTTAATACCATTAAATTTAACAGCAAATTTTAAGTATGTGGGGGTGATGTATGAGAAACTATTTCATTTTTTCTTTTTTTTAAGCAATTTTAAATCAACAACAATTTTCTTAGAGGAAACCATAATTGAAACGGTCATTGAATCTTCTTTTGTTTAAAATGACTTGATTTTGTTATTGTTTATTACTGTAATGGGAAATTTTTTTTTCAAAGTTTATTTTCCTAAAAAAAATAATAATAATCTAAATAGAAAATTTTATGTAAAACTGTCAAGACTAACTTGGAAACAAATTATCCAAGTTAATATTTTTAATATGAGGTCTTTATAATTCGAACTGAGTTATGCTTTGAGCACAGCTAATACCGCAAAGCAATTTTTGAAGGAATGTTCCGGAAACCTGTTCACAGCTAATTTTACCTGAAAGCAAAAAAATCAACTGCAAACAACTGCTTTTGTTTTTTTTATAATATGATTGTGACAGAAAAATGCAGCAAAATCAAATTTCGATGCAAAAGAAACGCTGTGAAAAAGAAACAAAAAAAATATTTTATGACGTAGTCAATTCTTTCTGGAGCAAAAAAAAAATAAATTCAGTTTTCTAATTATTTATGAAATAATTTTAAGAAATTCTTTTTACAAAAAATCAATAAATTTAATATCTTTCGTTTTTCATAATTTTTATTTAAAATAAATAAGAAATAACGCAGAAAATCGGTTTTTACGGTAGCTCAAAATTGCTTTGCGGTATTAGCTGTGCTCAAGGCATTAGGTTCTGAATTTAATCGTAAAAAATATATTTTTCATTTAAGGTGTTAAAACTGAGGGCTTGAAATTTTTCGAAATCTTCTGTCGGAAAAATTTTGCAGATTATAAATAATAATAATTAAATAGTTTACTTTGTGGAACAATAAACTCTTTGGTTTGAGAAAATTTTCTTTAATTTTCATTTTATGTTTTTATTTTATGAATTTTTTCTTTATTTTTGTGAATTTAGTTTTAAAATAATTTCAAGTACTGAACAAAAGCTTTTCTTTTTGCTTTCATTCACTTTCATTTTGATTATCAAAGAGTTAACATTTGCTAAAAGTTGCTTAAAAAAAGAAATAATATAGAAAATTTTTGAGAAATAGCTTTAAAAATTTAATTTAATAATTATGAAACTTTAACATAAAATTCAAAATTTATTCATTTCTTGAATAGAAAATGTATCAAAATAGAAATAAAGGATTTTTATTGCTTGGAATATTTATAATTTTAAAAAACGGTGAGAGTTTTTGAAAAAAAAAAAAATATTTATCAAGAAATGAAGTTTGCTACTTAAGTTTTTTGTTTTGAAATATTTTATTTTCAATTGCAATCGACGGAAAATATATAGGAAATTAATTGTAACAAAAAAAAACACTAGATAAATATTAAATTAATAAATTAAAATAAAAAAAATTAAAAATTAGATTCAATTATTGTGAAGTAAAACACCCATATTATACGGACCACATAGCCTAGACAAAATTTTATTTTACTACAAAATTATTTTTATATTTTGTTGATTTAAAAATTAAGCATTATTTGCGCATTAAAATTTATATAAATTTAATTTGTATAATTTTTAACCGAATTTATCTGCTTCAGGTATTTTAGCCCAGCAGTATCCATATCGATGTTCGAATAAACTAGAAACAGCTTTAGAGCATATGATGCGGCGTAATCAATTAAAATCAGGTGGTCGAAATAGTTTGGATTTATCGCCATATTCAATTTATCAATCATTTTATGGAAATGATCATGATGATCGGACTCAGCAGGAAAGAGATCATCGTCGTCGATCGTACGAACATAACAGATCCAGACAAAACACAATACTCAGCCAAAAATTAGATGATTCTTTTTATGAAACACATTCATCCGATAATTTTATTGATGAACGAAATCAACTCAAAAAACCAACTTTACCAATTGCCAGAGTAGAAATAGCAGGCTTGAAAGTTCGTCTTCCGAATAAAGCTAGATGGGTTCATGTTGATAAATGTCAATTCAGTGCAAGTAATCGAAGTCTCGATACTCGATTGATATTTCCAGATTTAACAATTAGTGGAAAAGTTATTATCCATCCAACTGGTGGAAACTGTAACATGATTTTACGACTGAGGCGTGCTGGTATCGAGTTTCGAACTATACCAATGGATGAGTCGCGGAATCAAGGTGGTACTGTTTCAGTTCGAACTGATTCTCATTTCGCTGAGCCAGGATTTTTATCAGTTTTTGCACATGGGTGTGAAGGTAAAAGTGGAATTAAAGTAAGACAAAATTCAAAACGAAGACATTTTAATAATACGCCAAGGCCTGAAGCTACAAGATATTCTGAAGTTAATGAAATGCCCTCTAATTCAAAAGATAACACACCAGACGGGAGCCACCGTCAGGATAAAAGCAGATATGTTGGATACAACCCAAATCTTCATGACAATTATTATGACGATTACCGTAATATTAAAAGATCTAGCTGGCAGGATCAAATGCATCGAAGATTTGATAACTTACAAGATCATTTTTATGATCGCGATGTCAGAGGTAAAAACTTTAAAATTTTACATTTTGTAATTATGATTATAAATATTATTATGGTTAATGTAAAGTAAATCTTTCGCCGGATTTCATTTTATTAGACCCATCAAATTAAGTCTTGGAGAACTTTTTATGGTCAACTTCTTATTCAATTTATTTCTATATATAGCTTCACACGATTTTATATGTTTATTTTAACCAATATTTTTACAACTTATATTCATTGCAGGTAATTATCAACGAATAAAACGTGATGATAAATCTCAAGGATCAACCGAAGATAGGTTAACTTTCCACGAAGATATCCTCAATTTCAATGATGATAATTTACAATCAGATCCTAATTTTAAGACTTATGATGATTTCTTTAATGGAGATGGAAATTTAATTTTTGGTGGTTTAAAATTACCAATATCAGGTATACCTTATCATAATAGTAACAAACATAGCCAAAGTCAACGTCCCAGTAAATGGTATAATGTTAATGAAAATATTAACGTAAATGAGTTCAACGGTAACAATAATGCTGAAGGTGCTCCAGGCTTATCTATTACTGACACCGATGAAATTGGTGATGCCCTTACAACAGAGTTAGAACAATTATTCTCAGTGGGAGTCAGGGGTATGTTAACAACTTACATGAAAAAGGCATTACAGCCTGCAATTAAAGAAACTTTAATGGAAAATATGGGTTATACCGTTAGTTACGGTTAAAAGAAACTTTTTTTTTATTTTACATAGAAAAATTAAGTTAATTTATAAGTTAATAGCTGTTAATTAATCAAATTAGTTACTTTAAAATATACAGAATAAGATAACATTAAAGAAAATTTACTGAAACATTTAAAATACTGAAAAATGTAGATTTTAATGCTCTTAGTTAACTATCCTTCAATTTTTTTCTGATAATTTTTCTTATGACGATTTTCATTAAATATTTATAAAAATTTCAGTTTGAAACTTGATAAAAATAATGTATAGCAAAATATATTATAAAATATGTCTTATTATGATTTTTTTGTCATATACTGATTATGAAACTAAAACTTTATTATATTCATAATAGTTTCAACAAGATTATTCCGCTTCAATTAACATAGCTTCTCGAAACATTTTGTTATCATTTCTTATAATTTCCAAATTAAAGTAAAAATGTTGAAATGTTTTTTGCACTATGTGAATTGGCCTTTTTTGTTCGTATCCAAAAACACATTTCAAATGTAAAATGATATTGATATATAATGAAAAAAATATTTATTAATTTTCTGAAATTCGTACCAATTTCAAACATTATTCCTTTATCGAACCAACACTAACAACATAATCTTCAAAATCAAACTAACTAATAACGATACAAATAATAATATAATAATTTTATATATTTTGTAAATTAAATTTAATTTGAATTAATGTATTATGTAATTTATAGTTAAACATTATATATACATACATTGTAATATGCATAGAATAAACTGTCTGTATACTATTTGTTAGATTATATAGTGGATATTTCACTTTATTTATTAAAAAAAATGTAAATAAAATATTATAACCTCTCTACCCAAAACAATAATCAAATTGTATTTAGTATAGATACATGTGAGGATTACAACGATGATTTTACTTTACCCTTACGTAAATAGTGAAAAAGCATATAAAACTTTCCGATTGTCAAAAATGTAATCAGTACTAGATTGGAATAGTTTCTCAGTATGCCATCCATCGTCGGTGGGCCTTATAAACAATGGTATGGAACTGCTGGTAAAAGGATAATTTAAGACCGGCGTCATTATTTAAATCTACTTGGTTGGAAAAAAAAAAAACAGTTTTTGTGTCTCCTGTAAAATTTATTTTTGAACACATAGCGGCTTTTGTAAGCGCACCGACCATATACTCTGTGTAGTACAATCAAATATTTGTAATACTTAGTATATATTGATCGGTAGAGTATTATAAAAGAAAATATTAACTTTCAAAACCATTTAAAAGTTTTATGTCGACTCTGAAAAATTTACCAGTTCATATTTTTATTTAACTTATAATCAAGTCTGTACCATAATTAAACATCAAATAGTAGTTCCACCTTTTAGATTAACATAAATTTTTTATCTATTTGACTGATTCTGAATCATCCGTATCAAGTGTGCCAAAAGCAAATTTAATAAAGCAAAAAAAAAATTAATCTATCAATACTATTATAAAGTTTATGTAAAATTAAAAGAAATAAAAATTTTACTTAATGTTTGTTGAAACAAAAAGCTTTACGCTTCATGGATATAACAATGAAAAAATCTATGTTATTTATTATAAAATTTACAATATTATTTTTTTTTTTTTATAAACAAGTGACGAAATCAAATTTAATATTCAGTAACTTGCGTAAAATAAAAATGCAAAAAATTAAATTAAAATTCTAAAAATAAAAATAAATAAATGCATCAATTCTGTTGTAATTATTCATGCACTAAAAGTGTTATACTTTAAAAAATTAATCAAACAGACAATAAAATTTATTAAGACAACATCAATTTTTTATAATTACGAATAATTAAAAAAAAATAAATACTATATTCTAGCGCCTCTTGTGATAATTTCATAAAGTAGTTAGTTGGCTGTTTTAGTCCTAATTCCTAATACATTTCTTATCTTTCTTAGGTATTATAAACATTGAATTATTATTCCCATTTATGTTATTAATTTGGGAATAATTACTTGTATTATATATATAAAAGTTCATAAACAATGTATTACTGATTAATACATAAAAAAGAAAAAAATATAATGTAGTTATGTACATATATTATGATTGTCGTTCATAGCATTAAAATCACCGGTATATATGTATTCGTAATATATATAACTACTATATCTACAACTGGAAAATGTTCTCACATTCCATACAATATTGCTACATTATAACTAGATTTTAACATATTTAAACATATTAAAACATATTAACCTATTTTTAAAGGACCAACTATATACATCTATATTGTTGTTAATTTAATACAAATTTAAAATTCATTTATATCCATTTGTTGGAATTATGTTATCAAAGCATCATTATAATACTGCAATAATAATTGTAGATTAAAAAAAAACTACCTAAAATTATTAAATATAATTCAGATAATTACGATACCAAGAAATTGTATGTGTTGAAAAATCTGTAATTTACGAATGTACCTAATGCAATGGAAGAGATATATGGGTCTAGTTTAGTATTATATTATAATATAATTATTATTTTTATGACTACTAAAATTTTTACTTTTTTCAAAAAAATTTGTAGTAAAAAAGGAATAAATATTGAATCGAATTATCGTAAACTAGTTCTGAATGTGTACAATGTAAATATGCTTAATATTGCACTATGCTGAATAATTATCATTATTTCTTGCTTCGTTTAGAAGATATTATTAATAAAATTTCGAGAACTTTTATCTTATTTCGTTTCGTTACTATTCATTATCTGAAAACTGTAATTCTTAAATTCTTCTATTAAAATTTCCCTTTAATCCAAATTACTTATAATTTAAGAACAGCCGAAATTTTGAGAGAAATCCAATTTGGAGAAATCAATTTTTCGCAAAAAAATTAAAAAAAAAAAATTTTTGTTTTTAACATGTTGAAACAACTATACATTAAACATCAGACTTCTTTCTAAAACAATTTTTTTTAAAATCTTTTCACAAACAAGAAATTAAAAATAATGCTTGTTAAACTTCAACGTACTTCAAAATTATTTACAAAAAAAAAACTATATATAAAATAAATTATATAACGGTATTTTTAACTTAAACCCAATAAAAAAAATAAATTTCATTTATTCAAATAAATCAATATTTATTTTAACCAGGTAAAAAAAAAAAAGAAGAAAAATTCTTAAAACCAATCGAGTGCTACATTTATAGAACAAAACCACTTTTTCTTCCACATAGAATCTAAAAATAAAAAATTTAAAGATAAAAAGCTTATTGATTTCTATTTTTTTTTTTATTGTTATTTAACAATTAAAAACAATCTCCGACGAAATGTAAATAATATTCCATTTTCTCAAAGTTGATTTATCTATCGATGTTATTTAATTAAAAAAAAAAATGTTTTTTTTTTCTTTTGACACACCCTATAATTAAATATATGTACTCACTGTATGAAATCTATACACATTTTGTGTAGATCAGAAAAAGAAATTTTATTCATTTAAAAATATAGTGCGCGAAAAACTTAAATATAAATATTGTGAATAAATATGTGAAATGACAGACTCTGTAATCTGTGACTAACGTAAGTCAAAAGTAAATTGAAACTTGAAATTAAATACTTGATCATTAAAATAGCGGACCCCTCTACTTGAGAGCTCTCAAATAGCACTTACGCACTGTTTTGATACCACTAAAAACTTCACGTTTTTACTTAGCTTGTGTTCCTCGTTTTTTTTCCATGTAATTAAATAAAATTTCAAAAATTTTGGTTTATGCAACTTCTTGGGTTTAAGCTTAAGTATATAAATTATTTTTATAATGTCGCATCATATTAATATGATTATAATTTCCTCATTTTATTATTGTACATATACAATACATTTATATTTTAATATAATTCGGATGCAAAAATAAAAAAAAAAATTGTGTACAGACTAATTTAGCTACCGGCATAAAATTGAATTAAATTAAGTTTTACGTAAATTTATTCTTTGCGCAAAAGATGAATTGAAAATAAATACATATATGTATTATGTAGATAATACGTTATGCACATAAAGTATGTACGGATTCACGAATCTGTGTATTTATGTATATACACAAAAAATTTCAAGTATAAATTCAGAATTTTTGTAGTATTTTTATACTTGATTATATTGAAATAAATATTATGCACTAAAAAACTTCAAATTTTCGCATTTATAATCTGGGATATATATTAGATTCTCACTAAACCGAAGTACGACCCAACAAAAAAAAATTCGAAGTTAACAGAATTCAAGTATTTTGCACATAATGATTTACAAAGCTAAACGTAACTAAAATTATAATGGTTTTACTTCTGCAGAGGTCAAATAAAAAGTTCTGTGTGATGAATGTTCGAGACGCAGTTTCTCTAACAATTAGGTAAGAAATTTCTACTTAAATATATTAGATTAAAAGCAATTTATACTTTGTATAACATAGAAGTATTCATAAAAGAAATTGTAAACCCCCTGCGGGAAATACTGAAGTAAGACAAAGTGGGTGAGAGTTAGAATCTATATATTTTGATAATGAGTACTGAATGAAAGACCAAAAGAAAAAAATTCACATTTAATGGATCACTGGAACTGAAAGCTTTAACTTATTTATTATAGTTCTAAAAACTAAAAGTTCATTAGAAATTAAGCTTGGACAAAATATACCATTTTTCAAAAGCTAACTATATTTTACTACATATTACGAAAGTCAACCGAAATAAAAAAAAATAAATTTCAAATTTTAATAGCTTAACATAGGTTTTGTATATTGAAAATCATTTGAACAACTATCCAAAAGTTATAACTTTAAAGCACATAACTTCCTTTTATAAAATTCTTTCGCCATGCCAAAAAAAAAAATTAAATAAAAATTTAACTTGTATTTAGCTTTTCCAAGAAATAAAGTCAGTATTGCATGCGAATTATGCGCAATTTTATGCATTCTTATTTTCAACATAAATTCGTACTTGAAATAACGCATAATAAAAAAATGACTTGTAAACTTAATAAGGAAAATTAAATACGGAAATTTTCATTTTGAAAAACAAAATTATTTTTGCTGCAAGTATTATTGCATTATATAAAAGAGTTTAACAAAACTTAATGATTTGGTTTTTTGCATTTTCAAATTGAAATTGAAAAGAAAGTTAAAAGAGTTATTTGCTAACAATTACCTGCTCAAAAAATTTCAATGCAAATCAATGCAAATCATAATGGGAATATATGTATGCTTCGAATCTCGTAAGAACTTGAAGTTTAAAAATAGTTTCTTTTTTTCCAAATATACATATAGCAGATAACTACGTTTTCGAGACTTTGTTAGAAAAAAGGAGAATACTATGATTCCAATGCCTCTACAGTATTTACAGTAGCTAGTTCAAAGTTTCATTAAAAATACTACCACTAATAGGTAATAATGCCATCGATGATTAACAAAATTTTCATACTTACTTATATATTTCATCATAATTATGTTTATGCGCTGCATTGATTTTTTATAAACAAAATAATATATACCTCTTATAATGAATTCGAAAATAAAAAATAAAAAAAAAAACTATCAAAAAAAAATGTAATTTATAGTTAAAAATGATTCATAATTTGCAATGTGGAAGTCGTGATGACGTTAATATAATGAATAAATGTACCCAACACAAAATTTAATTTGATTTTGTTTCTCTTCACGGAAAAGCTCATTAAAAAATAAAAAAAATAAAATTATAATAGTGATCAAAAATTTGAAATTGAAAAGTTCCATAATCCTAATAATTTCGTATTTGATATTTGTTTTAAAAACTGTATTTTTAACCACAGGTTTTAATGTTTTTCGTATTAAATTTTTATGTAGAACTTAAATTTTCTTAATAATTCTCCCCGGGAAAATAGCATTAAGGATATTATTTTTATGTAAATTTCCATTACATTATATATTTTTACCTGCTAAAATGTAAACAATATCTAAAATCTAAAATTAAAAACAAAAAAAATTTAAATTTATCAAACCGGGCAAAAAATATTATTAGTATTTGACACAGTTATAACAACCAAATATTTAAATACATATAAATGGAAATAAAAAAAAAAAAGAATTTAAATTTTTATATAAATAAATCCACAATTGGAGGAAACATAAAATTGATAAATTAAAAATAAAATTTAGGTCAATCAGAGAAAAAAAAAAATCTATTTTTAATTCTATACATATATAAATAAAATAAAGTTAAACGTTTCAAAGAATTAGGTATGCATTTTTTAAAATAAAAATATTGCCTGCGAATAAGGCATGAAAAAACACATACCGATCTTAAACTTTTTTTAATAGATTGACATTCAAATATTTATCTTTAGAATTAATTAAAAATAAAACTACTTTAATACATCATCAATCATCATACAAGAGTGTTTAATCCATTTTATGGTTGATTTCTTCGTCGCATCGAATGTGTAATGTTTTATCACAACAAAAAAACGAAGTTAGCTACACCCTTTTTACCATTTTCCTACACAGAACATTCTATTCCTTGTACCACCCTTCTGAACATTTTAAACTTATATCGAATGAAAAATATTTTGCTTCAAATTTAAAAATAAAAAATATTACAAAATAATCATCATATAATCATTGAAAATTATTTAACATTTTCGATTTCTTTTACTAAAAAACTAAAAAAAAAAAATTTTAAAATTTCTGCATTTTCCAATTTATTATCATATTATTACATTTATATGGGTTAGAGAGCTAGATTACTAGAAAGAAAGAAAGAAGAAAAAAAAAAAAATCACAAATTACAGTCAAGCTTTTCTTTTCAATTTTCTTATTTTTTTTTTTTTTTATTATTTCACAACTTGGCTACTAATTTCTCCTTAATATTCTTTTTTTTTTGTGTTACACGAATTATATGTTCGCAAAACACCAAATATTACCCTCAAGCAACATGTTTTTTTCCAACTTTTTTTTTCCCAAAGAACTCAATTTTAATATTAACAGAAAAAAAACACAATTTCATATTTTTTTTTTATATTAAAATCTTGTCTTCTGAAGAAAAAAAAAACCTAATTGCACTACTACTACTTTAAATCTCATTTCTAGGTCAAGTTGCTAATATGAATCAAAAACCTCAAAAAGAAAATATCTGAAAAAAAAAAAACACACTAAAAATAAAATCTGAAAAACATAAACAAAACAAAAAATATCTTTTGTCTTACTTCGTTCATTGATCAAATCTAATTAAGCTGTCTTTTTTCATTTCTCCAAGAGAACATCGACCGATTAACAACATACCATTAACATAAAGTCATCTTATATATAAAAAATACTGAAAATACATTTATGAAGTTTAATATAACACTAATACATGAAATTTAAGAAGAAAATAAAAATACATAAATGTAGAAAATGTGAAAAAATTGGATATTTGTATTCGTTTTATCAAATTTTTTTTTAATAGATCTCTTTTTATCTCTTTATTAGTATAGCTCGTGAGGTGAAAAAGTAAAAAAACGAAATATGAATATAACAAAATAAGTTAACAAAGAGTAAATATCTAAACTTTAGGTCTGCGTTGAAAAATTTCAATTAAGAATTAGGTTTTATTAACTTTTAAATATTAAATATAACAAAATTTAATAATTTCCAGCTGTCCTGAAATTTTAGATTCGTTGAGTAAAAAAATTGTTTCGAGGCATCCTTTCGAAATAATGCAAAAACATTATTAATTTTGTCATGTTTATGACAAGAAACTTAATTTTCAAAAATTTTGAACTTTTGATATAGAAATATCAGACTGCTATGAAAAAGGGAGATGAAAGTTATTGAAATGATCTTTTTCAATAAAATAAAACTAAAGTAAAATAAAATTGAAAAACAAAATTGTGCTTTTTTAACTTATTATATCATTTTAATGACATTTTCATAATTTCACGATAGTAGGGAGTTTTTTAAAGACACCTCGTTGGCAAAAAATATATATATAGTTTGTCTGCCACCTGTGACCTGTCTGCCACCTGTCTAATCAACGGATTATTTATTATAATTCCCATTTTTTATTTGGGAGCAGGTAAAGATGCACTTTATTGAAGCTGTTTGGTAACAGGTAGGAAAAAATATTTGTTATACTTATTTGTTATTATATATATATTATGTTAACATAATATATTTGTTATTACATGTGTATTGTCAAAAAAAAACTCGAAAAAATGCACCTAGAACAACAGCCTAACAGTTCCATCCTATTCCCTTCATAAAAATGTACGGATCGAATATTTTTAACTCTTGATAAATTCTAAAAAATACCAATTACTGTGATTCGAGAAAGATGAGTCCAAAAACGAATCATTAAGATTTTACTAATCCAAATTTCAATAATTTTAAGGACATTCAACTTTAAAGTCTACTCTACACTATCTCTCTCTCTCAAACTTTGAAATAATAACTCTATGGAGTCATATTGTTATTTTTTTTTAATATTTCTTGTTTTAAAAAGCTTAAGAAAATTAAATTCAACACAAAATAAAATTTTTCTCTTTATCATGATGGCTCATCATTTAAGAGAATTTTTATTTATAATATTTACAAATTAATAGAGGTATAAAATTTGCTAAAAAAAAAAATAAGCAAACACAACTACAAGGCCATTCTTGCATATTATATTTCAAACCATTGAGGATCATTACATTATTATTAAAAAATATACGAAAATAATAAAATACTATTTTAAAATCTCTTTTTTTTTTTCTTGTTTTGTTTAACCATCTTCTTCTTCTTCCTAGTTTACTGGTATTGATCTATTGTTGAGTGTTTGGTTTTTATTTTATTTTCTTTTTCTGTTTTTTTTTTTTTTTTCTTTAAAAAAAACTCGTACAGCAAAAGAAATATAAAAATTACCATTTGGCCCAAATATTTTGGTTCTTGTAATATGATTTTAATTTAGGTACAAAAATTTTCAGTCAATTTTCTACCGTTGACGTGTTCGGGTTTTTATAAAATTAAACGCACACAGAATTGTGTTTTGTGGATTCGTGCGTTATTCATAAGCTGACCTAGAAAAATATTTAATTTATTATTATTTTGAAAATAATTAACGGATATTGAAAAAAAAATTATTGAAATAAAAATAAAATAAAATATAAATTAAAAAAAAAAAAAAAAAAACAAAACAAAAAAATAAAAATTAATAAATTAAGAGAAAGAAAAAATAATTTAAACGAAATTATTGCTTTTTGACAAAATTGAAAATTTATTATTTTGGAATTTTGTAAAATAATTTCGAAAATAAAAGAAAAACAAAAATTATTTTTTATTTTTTAATACAATTTTGATACAAAATGATTTGCTTTAAAAAAAGGAAAAAAATTATTTTTATAAAATAAAATAAAACAAAATAAAAAAAAAGTTTTGAATTAAATAAAAAAAAGTTAAAAAAAAAATATATACCTATATTCAAAGCTTTTTTATTTTAATTTTTATTAAAGAATATGAAAGAATGAAACAAAAATACAAAAATTTAGAATTAAAAAAATAAATAAATAAAAAAATATGAAAAACTTAAAATAATAAGAATTTAAGGAAAAAATTATTTTCAAAATAAAAATATTCAAAAAAATTAAAATAGAAAAAAGCCCCCGAAAACACCCGAACAACGAAAAAAGTAATAAATAAAAAAAAAAAAAAAAAAAACAACCAACAAAGTGAACACAAATTGAAAACTTAAAAAAAAAAAAAAAAAAATTTAAAGTAAAAAGAAAGAAAAGACAAAAATAAGTAAAAAAAAAAAATTAAAATTATATTAAGCAACTTAAAAAAAATAAATGCAATAAAAACGAAAAGAAAATTATAATTAAAAAAAAAAAGAAAAAATTTTACAGAGTGATGTTAAAAATTCAATTTTCAAAAAAAAAATTTTATGTTTTTATTTTTTTTTTTAACAATAAATTTAACAATATATACATATATAATTCTTTTAGCCCCCTACATAAATAGACAAAAAAAAGGAAACTTTTGTAAATAAATTTTCTTTTCAAAATTCAACAAAAATTATCTTATGCATTTAAATTTTTTTAATAAATATATTTCTTAAATTAAAAATATTCTTGAAATTTTCGACTTTGTAAATATAAAAAAAAAAAAAAAAAAATTTTTTTTTGGTGGATTTTTTCTGAATTTATTTTTTTTTTTAAATAAATTTCTTCTTTATTTTTTTTTTATGTTGTGAGTATATAAAAATTATTTTCTTTCTTTTTTTTTTTATTCAATATTATTTTAAACTAACAACCAATATTTTATTTTTTTTTGGTCTTACTAACCGCATATTTTTAATTAAGCTGTGTTTTGGAAAAGAAAATTTTATGCTTTTTCAAGGATTTTAATTTTTTTATTAACAAATTTTATATGTGTGAAAAATTAATTATTAGTTAGATTATGATAATAAGTAAAATGCTTATTGCTGACAGCTTTAGTTAGGAACTTGTTAAACAAAAAAATGTTTAATCTCTATTGCGGAAATGGTTTAAAAATCTGCAAAGCATACGTAGTATAGAAACTATGTAAATAAATTTATAATATCGCTATATAATAATCTATACACTATACTGTACAAATATATACTTTTCTATATAAATATAAATATGTAATTCAGGATTATTATTGTTTCTTGTTTTTCTCGGCAAATTTGGAACGGACTATTTATTAAAAAAAAATATATATATAAATTAAAATTTAATTCACTTTAATTTTATTTTATGCACCCTGGGTGGTAAATTCTTATCATTTTATTATTTATTATATTCATTACTTTTGGTTGATGGGATCATTTATGCGCAAAATTTTTCTATCTTAGAAAATATTTTGTGGAAAACATCTATTTGGCTTTTACGTTTATTAATTCTAGGACAATTAATAATAAAAAAAAATTAAAATATATAACTCAATGACTAAATTAAAAATTTAATTAATTGAATATTAAAAGTTATATTTTAATAATTAAAAAAAATTTGTATAAGACATTTAATAATAGTTTAATAAAAAAAGAAATACACACACACACAAACTTATAACTACAAAATTGAAATAAAAATATTTTCTGTACCTTACATATGGATTACTAAATTTGAAAGGATTATTATCTAAATTTGTGAATGGTAAAATGAAAAGGTCTGGTAAGATTATTTAAAATAAATTGGTATACGATCTGATTTATTTGTTTGTTTGTTCTTTTTTTTAATTTTGTCATCTGAAATAAATTTTTTAACTTTTGTTCTCTGCTGCTGACGATCTCTAAATGTCGATCGTTAATGGTGTGATAAGAAATATAATTAAAATAAAGTTTAAATAATACTTACGTTTCGATAATTTGTTGGTTACAAAGTATGAATCCATCTAAAAAATGTTTCGATTATAATTAACATATAATTAGCACCATTTGTTTTCCTAAGTTGAGTTTTATTTTTTTTATTTTTTAGATTCTGAAAGTTATAAACTTTTATTGAATCGAATTCCTTAGGTGGGAATAGAATTAACGAACCATTACGTCGTACGATACAATTCAACTACTCCGTGACAAGCGAAAAAATTCACATTTTGCAAAATATTAAACTTGAAAGTTTGGTGTGATTGATAACGGAGTGTCTTCATGTGATTGATAACGGGGTGTCTTCATGTTCTAAAAGTTTATTTAATTATTTATTGAAATTAAATAAAGGACGAATAAAACCTGCACTGGAAGTCTGAAAATCATTTATGGGACATTGATTTATGATAGGTATAGGTAGCATCAGTTTGAAATTTTTTTTTTTCTTAAATTTAATAATTTTCATATTTTTGATGATCTTCATCCTTCGAAATTTAAGTTAATTTTTAAGATATAGTTCTGAAATGGTATATGTAATGTAATTTTTCATGTTTTTAACGAAGAATTAGAATAATTAATATGGAACGTTCATTAGAAAATAAATGAAACCGATAAATCTGTGTAGTTGTATCATTATGGCCAATGTTTCAATTAAGTTTTATATTATAGTTCATATTAAATGTTCGAAATTGTACATCTATTAGAATATGAAAAAATTTCCCCCATTATTACTTACTTATACATTGAAACTCAATTAACCGCATATCAGTTATATGATTACAGAACTTTTGGTACTGAATTTTATTTTATTTTTTTAAGAACTGTGATAATTTAAAAAATTACTATACATAACTACTTTTTATTTTTGGTACATTATTAGGTGGTGTATATTTTATTTATTTTGCAAACTTTTCCCGTAATAAAAAATATTAATCATAATTTTTATTTTTATTTTTTAAAGCCATAGAATTATAAAATAAATCTTAATTGAAAATTGATTACAAATCAGTCTATGATAAATTAACAAGAGTTATTGAAAATGTTAATTGAAAAACACAAAAAAAAACAACATATAAGAATTACATATAAATAAAAATTTCCCACTTGTAAACTTCTGGTTCTTCCAAAGAAAACACAAAAAAAACAAAATTTAACGATAATTAATAATTTATCAAAAAAAAAAAAAAAAAATTCATCATTTGAAATTGATTTATATACCTTTTTTTTTTTTTATAAATCATAATTTATTACTTTTAGCCTACCGCACTAAAATAATAAATTCCCATTTATTTATTTTAAAATTGGAATAATTATTAACCCATCATTTTTTTTGTTTTTAATTTCCAAAAAAAAAATATGAACAAGAGAGGAAAAAACTAAAAATTGCCAAAAAATAAATTCGTGCAAAAACAAAAAAAAAAAGAATCTCATTTTATGAGTTTTATTTCATATTATTATTATTATTATTATTTTTTTTTAATTAGAAAAGCAATTTCTTTTTTAACGTTCGCGCACGATTTTTTTCGAGCATAAGAATTCTTGAATGTAAGTCAAAAATAATGATCAAAACATAAGTTAAAAAAAAATTAAAAAAAAGAAAAAAAAACATAACAAGAATTTAATTCATGAAGTTTCTTTAAAATAGTTTTTTTAAATAACATATTTTATACTTCATTATTTTAAGATTAATTATATATGAAAAACTTTGCGTAGATTTGACAAGAAAAATTATAATTTGTATAATTTTTTTTTGCGCACCAGTGCGATTATATTCGTAATAGTCTCCAGGTTTAGCATACACGACGAAATGAGTTCTAGCAGAAATAATTTTTATTGCCTATTTTTATATCCATTTTACAGAAATGTTAATTAAAATGTCCAAGAAACTAGATCAATGACAATTTTTTAATTTTTGGAATTATAATGTTTAAGACCAAACGTGCATTTTCAATTGGAACACAGACAAAGAATTCTATATTAATTTTGGAACTTAATGCTCAAATATTCATAGAATTTTAGAAAATACTAGCTGATCCGCTGCGAGCACTGCAGCACAGTCGATTGAAGTGAAATTTCTTTTTTTTGAGAGTTTTTTTTATTTTAACGAATATTTGAAAGATTTTTTGAATTTATTGTTATGGTCGTGAGTTTATTTTAGCTCTCTGAAGTTAACAAAAATTAATTGGTCGATATTCCGACGTGCCAGAGTTCAAGTTGAGAAGCGCATAACAAATCTGAGCTTTTTCTTCATAAATCACATTTTCGGCACATTTGGTAGGTGAACTCGCTCGTCACATATTGTAAAAAAAATCTTATTGGGTTCACGACCTTCCTCTTGCCACACATTATGTGAAAATTTTATGTCAATCGAACGTATTGTCTTTGGGGAACACCCAAACACTTTTATATATATAGATAATTTTCCTTAAAACAAAAAATAAATTTATGCTCAAATCGTAAAGTTTACAATACTTTTTTTTTGTAATATTTTCCATCTAGCTATCTTTATTGTAAATTAACAGAATAAAAAATCTCCCAAAAAAATTTTGCACAAAAAAAAACATAATTTGGTTATACCGTTAATCAAAGCTTTATTTTTGTTTTTATTAGAGCTGGTTATATACTTTGAGTTTTTTTTTTTTTTGGTCAGCTATATATTCACCTGTGGGTTAAACAGTTTTTTTTTTCTTCTTCTGAACCACAAAAATTTATTTTTGTGTGTTATTTTTACAAGAAGAACAAAAAAAAAATAAACCTCACGTAAAATATAACTGATATTATTTTAAGTCACAAAAAAAAAAAAAAGTCCGGCAAACAAAAAAAAACTCTAAAAACCGTAAGAGTTACATTTTTTTTTTTTTGTTAATATTATTTTTAAGTTAATTCAAGTTTATTTTTAGGTTTATATTTTTTTTGGAAGTTTCAGTACGATTTATATAGTTGCAATATTTCGGAATTGAAATTGATATGTGATGCTTGTTTATAAATTCTAAATTCTAGTTCTTAAATGGAATTATTATCTGTCAGCAAGGATGAAAATCTTTGAATGGAAGATATAACAAATCAGATGCCCAAAATTAATCAGTTTTCACCAATTTTTATTTTTTTTATCAAATTTTTAAAAATTAGATTATTAATTTAGGCTTACTAATATGTTATCTTAACTCAAGATCACTTTGGGCCAAGTAGTTTAGTCGAGTAGTGAGTATAATTAGTGACTGAGCCAGTATCAACTCACCAAAAATTTTCGCAGTTTAAAGTGTAAAGTGGATAGTGATATTCTTTCGAAAAATAAAGTAGAAGTTTAGTTGCAAAGACTCTTTCTCAATTACTTGGCCAAATGCGAACAAGGCTTTAGTGCACTAAGAACTATAGTCAAAAAAATTGTATACATTTTTGTTATTTTTTAAAATTTTGTAATTTCTATAATACCTACTTAATATTTAATAATTATTTTATTTAATACAGAACTCCACATTCATTTTAATTTATAGATTAGCTCAAATTTATCTAAAACAATAATAATTAATTTTGTATTTATTTTATTATTTAATTTAATTTTATAACTTAACTTAATTTTATATTTTCATTGACTAGACACCAAAATATTTTAAAGATATATTTTTCTTCAAATCAAAATATATTTAAAAAAAAAAAGTTTTAATAAATAAAGCACGATTTCATTGAAAATATGCACACTACAGTTTAAGCAAAACATAAAAATTTGTACTTATGTGCCTAATATATCTTTTTTAAATTCATTTTCAATATTAATTGACGACTCGTTTCGAATTTTTTTAAAGAAATTTTCAATTAAACTTTAACGAATTTTTATTAGGTTTTTAGTTTTGATAGCTAATTTTCTTTACATAGTTAAAAACTTTATGTATGTACCTTAAGAAAAAATTACATCAAATTTACCATTATTGTTTTCTTCAAGACAACAAGATTTTTCTTCATAAAGTTCAAGTTTTTTTTTTATTTAAGATGAGTGTCAAACAGATTAACACAAAAATAAAAACTCTGCAATTATGTTTTTTTTGTCATTTTTCTTCTTTTTTTTTTTCTTTTTAATGAAATATTTAAAAAAAATTTATTTTATAATTTTTAGTTTTATTTTCTTCTCTTTTACCCACCGCAGAATTTCTTTTCGCATTTAAAAGAAAAAAAAAGCTTCTTTCTTAATGGGCTATTTCTGTGCAGTGAAAAAGTATTATAATCATTAGTTTCGTGTTACAACATTATGATGGAATGCTTTTAAAAATGTTTTTATCTTATACTGTAACCTGAACTTTCAATAATAATAAAATTAAATAAGGGGAATATAAAGAATACACTTACAGTGCAGGCCAATGTCAAGCATGCGAATCTGTTTCTAAAAATGTTGATTTAAATATTAAACGCAGTCGCTGTCGTCTTTTAATTTATTTATTTATTTATGAGTAATCCCAGAATAAATGAATTAATTCTAGTACTAAGCTTAAGGTTTCTTAACTATTATTCTTAACTTACTTTGGTCGTCTTTTATACAAGCCCAATATTCTTTAATTTAAACCAAAATGTTCAAACCATTTATAAGGCAAATATCAAACATCTAAATATAAATTTCTAATTTCTGATAGACCTTAAAATATTTACTTACTCAAATACCATTATGAGATATCATGTTAATAAGAAATTCTATGATTTTTGGGTTTATTTGTATAACTGCAAATAAAAAAAATCATTTAAAAAAAAACTGATAAAACGCACTGATGAAGTCTACAAATTTTTGCAAACCAACTAGACTTAATGATATTTAGTTAAGGCACACCAAAATACTTAATATTTTTTTTTTTTTTTACTTTTTTTTTTCTTTCTTTCAAACCGTTAACGCCAATCCCATATTCGACAGTTATAATCATCATAACCAGAAAAAAAATTTATAAATGTACATATATATATTTTTTGGGTTAACGCAGATCAATTTAAGATAAATTATTTTAGTAATAGAATTTTTTCTTAAATTTTAATTCAAATTATCTAATATACATTTACAAAGAAATAATAAAATTACATTCTTATGTATGTAATCATGTAAATGTGAATTAAAATAATTTCCAAAAAGGGTAATCATTCAAAAAAATAAAAATAAAATTTATGATTTCAATTAGTTTATAAAATATATGTATGTTAAAATTTTGAATCCTTGTAATTATAAGAATTATTGTTTTTATTCTTGATTCATTTATTAGACTATACACATTTTTTATTAGACTGTACACATTTTTATCAATACTATCAATGCAAAAGTTTCTGTATTAACCGAAGTATTACGTATTATATTAAACATAATCTTAAGAAAAAATTATTTACCAGGTTTGTGCCTTAAATCTTTCGTTTTTTGTCTATGCTTAATCGCATTTTCTTTGATATTTTCTTAACGAATTTACGAATTAGTCTTTTTAATAATAATGCCAACGCGTCTCATAATTTCGGCATTTACCTTTAGTCTAAAAGACTTCTTATGTTGTGTCAATGAGAAGGGCTTAGTTTTTCGTTTTGTTTCATGCATATGTATAGATCAAAATAGTTTAATATTAAAATTTAGCTTTAATTAAAGCAAAACAAGTATGTACTTTTATATTTAATTTATTTAAAAAAAGTGTGTTGATTTAAAGCTAGGCCAAAAAGATGTTAGAAAAAAAAAATTGTTTTTTTTTTCAAATAAAGTAAGCCGCTTCATTAAAAATCAATTTTAATAAAGTTGTTGTTCTAAGTTTTCGAATTTTATTTTTATGTTTTATCCTGTCAATCTTAACTATTAACCTAATATTTAATTAAACTGATATATTTATGATTCAATATGATTCAAACCTGTGTATTTTGAGTACAAAAAATTTAATTCCATAGAAAATTGATTTTGAAATAGAATATAAAATTAAATCCCCAAATTTAGAACAAAAAAATTAATTAATTAGTTTTGTTAATGAGTTCAAGTGGGTGGTTATTGGTTCAATGTGTATTTTATTCTTAATATTGTATGAGAAATTAACAATTAACATTTTTTTTAATTCAGTATTTAAAAAAACGTTATAATTAGAAAATTTTTAAATAAATAAAAAAATTTCTACAATAATTATAGTATTCCAAATAATCGTAAAGTACTTGAATGTTAATATTTGTCTTATGTATATACAGCTATAATCTATAATCCCTTCTTTAGAGCTACTATTTTTTTATTATCTATATTATTGTGGCAAAATATTTAACAAATTTAAAATAAAATATTTTTATTGTCATCTTTTTTCAAATATATCTACAAAAAAAATTGTACTATAAAACAATATTTAAGTTTATTAGAAGCTTTATTTTAATTTTAAAAATCGTTTCAAAGAGTAAACTTTATTTATTGTTGAAAGATTAATTGACATATGTAGCTTATACGTATGGATGAATTATATTACATAAAATATCAGATTTATTGGAATAAAATATAAAAATAAAACAATAGACTTAAGACCGAAACTTTTTTTTTTAATATTATACGTAATGAAAAACAAAGTCTTACCGTCTATGTGACTAGCTCTAATCATGAACAATCCTTTTAATTTCAACATTTAGTGAACTACTAACATTTTTATTTTAATTATAGTAAATTTATTAATTATGTGAATTTTCATACGAGATATTAATTGATAAAATAACAAATTTTAAAAATTTCGGGTGTCGCGAATAAATAATTTTCATTACAAAAGTGTTTTGTTATTACACATTGATGGTCAAATTTTATTTATACAGAATTTTCCCAATGTTTTTTGTCATTAAAATAAAAATCTGCAAAATTTATGTTCTATATTTTTAAATTAACTGGAATAATAACTAAAAAATTGCCATTAATTTAGATTTCATACAAAATTGATATATAATTCTTGTTTATAATTTACATAATTGCTTTTTTTTTTCCATTGCAAAAATTAGATCAGAATTAAAAATATTTATAACATAATTACCTTGGACGAGACGTCGTCATAAAATGCAATTTAAACCCTTTAATAGGATTTTTTTTTTTAATGACACGAATAAGAATTCTGATATTATGTGATTCCACACCAATGTCTGAAATTTCAGAAAATGATACTCTGCATTAAATCTCTATCCACAGTTACTACTATACATAGAATATTAATTTAACATGCGTTTATAATTTCTTCTATTTTCTTCTATCATTTCTTTAAACTTCATATAGCCAATTAAAATAAAGCTGTGGTTATTTTTTATTTTTATTTTTTTTTTCCTCATTTAAAATAAATTATAATTTATTTTACTTTTTTTATACATATATTTTTTATTATTGAAAACATATTCGAATGTAGGATAATATAGTTTAGTTTTAAAAGAAACTATGAATTTGTTTTACAAGCGCCACCAAGACAAAAAAAAAAAGAATAAATTTATTTTTTGCAATAAGCTTAATATCATCTGTTTTTTTTTTTTGAAGGTTTTATGTTTAGATTTAGAAAATGATTGGATAAAGTTGAATTCAAACAAAATTGCCTAAAATTTTAAATATTTTTTCATATCTTTAAATGTGTTTCCTAGCTCTTAATGAACATTAAAGTTTGTCTTATGAAAATTTAATTTTTCGTCAGTACAGAATTTACTTGAAAATAAAAAAAAAAAATGGAGCAGATTACTCTTACTCTTACTGGTGTCATCAAAATTTGTTCTGGTTATTATTTAATTTATAGACACCAATTTTTTTTTTCTTGAAATTAATATTTTTTCGATTTTTATGAATTAATCTATGTGAGATAAATTCCTATTACCTAGTTTACATGGAGAGTTGAAATCGGGTTCAACTAGGGTGCAACTACATGTAAACGTTGGTTGAGTTGAAATAGAGTTAACCTGACTAAACCGAAGAAATTCGCTGATTAAGTTAACCCTTCCCATGTAAACGGCTAACACTGTTAAAAGTAAGCAACAGCTTTTTGTTTTGTTTCTTTTTTGTTGTCAGTTCATTCACAGTTCAACCACAGGCATTTTCAACTACAACAGTTGACCTCTTTTCAACCACATTTCGACTCAACCGCTACATTTTAAGTTCTTTTATACGAATGAACCAAAAATACAGCTACAAAAGTTTAAAAATTCATTATCCACAAGAAATTACATTTTGTATTTTTTTTTTTTTTAAATTTTGTCATCATTAAAGTTGTTACAAAATCGAATTAAAGAAAATACCAGCATCAATAAACATCACAATACTATTAAGTTTTTTTTTTATTCATGCCATGTGACCACGGAAGTATGTCAGCAGGTCTTTTAAATAACGGTACTTTTTGTTAATAATGTTTACATATACCAATTTTCCATTTTTCTTAATATTATTATTTTCTTGTTTTTATATACAACATACATAGGAATGTATTTGAAATGAAAAACCCATTAGGTTTAGTATTTGGTATACTACGCGTACCTACACAGAAATAAATAATAAAAAAAAAAGTAGAATTCTCAGAGAGAAAAATACTCTTAAATAATAGCTAATTGTTATGTTAATGAATATAAGAATGTTACAGCGGTTTCGATTTCATTATTTCTTACAATGTATTGGTGTTAAGTTGTTATGCTGCTATATATGTAGGTAAAGCTTTTTTTTTTGTTTTACCACAAACACAGTGAAAATGAAATTGATATTTTTACCGTTATTATTTTTATTTAATTTTTTTTTTTTTTTATTTTTCTTGTCCACGCATAATTTTGCGCCTTTTTTTTTCTATGTGGGGATCTCTTTTGAATTTTATTGGAAAATTTTAATTTTTATATATTTTTTTTTTTTCGTATCTATGAAGGTACATTGCGGATGAGCAAAATTATATGAAAATAAAAATGTTTGTGGAATTCACGAATGAAAGAGAATAAAATATGGGGGAATAAAAAAAAAAGTATTTATCTTATTTTTTTTATTTTTTTTTTTGTTGAAAGCGAAATGCTTTTTACCTGGTAATTTCTTTTTTTTTTGTTCCGTTAATTTAAATATAAAAAGAAAAACATGGCAATTTTTGTATACATATAAAAATAATATTTTTTTATTTTATTTTTTTTTTTAACTTTATTATCTAGGTTAGTTGTTTATTATTATTTAATTATAGTTATATATATTTTAGTGGCATGAAGCGTTAACAATATTTAAAAAAAAAAAAAATCCATTCAACAGAAACACATATGCAAAATATTATATTAAAATTATTTATTTGGAAAAAATTTTGAAAATAACTCATCATATTTTGTGAACTTCTAAAATAATAATAGTCAGTTTTATTTTTCTTAAATACCATTGAAAATTGAACCAATCATTTTCAAAAAACGAATTTATTATACCCTGAACTAACTCTATTGATTTTATTTTAAAATTTAATCAATAATAATGGTTATTCTGTTATGGTATAGTTAATAACAAAGACCATATGGTTTATCTGCAAAATGTATTTAAATTACTAAAATAAATATAAATATATATGTATGTAGATAATTAAGCCTGGCCAATAATATATAATTTTTTAATTACAATATAATAAGGAAGAACTAAACTTTTTGTACTTTGAATTCAATTAACAAAAGAATATAATAAAACAAAAATTAATTAAAATTTATATACTTTTCGAAAATTATAATTTATATATTTCAAGATTTAAGTCACATTAAAGGACACATTTAAAAGTTTCATAATAATTAATAGATTTGATTCTTTAACTATGTACATTATGTATAATAATAGTATATATACCTGCGAGATTCCGTATTATAAGTTGACACATTGAGTATATATAGAATCAAAGAAAAGAGATAAATGTTAAAGTTAAAGTCACTTAAGTAAATTTTGAAAGAAATTAAAGTTCTGTTTTTTTATAAAAAAAAAATTGAGAAACTCATAATCCTTTGCTTTTGATAAGTATTTTACAATACATAGTACATCATAACATACTAGAAAGTTAAGCAACCAAAAAGAATATCAAACGAAATAAATATATGTTTGGATTAACCCCAAAACAAAATTCTTAAGAATTACATACAGCTTCCGAATGACATTCAAGCCTTGCCAAGTGTTTTAGCATCAGCTTTTTAAAAAAATAAGAATAAAAAATCTGTACCTATTTACATACATAATATATGTATGAACTTAAAAACTTAGCTATATGCATCAATATTTTATAAAAAAAAATTCAACGAACAACTTATTAGCAATAATCAAAAAATATTTAAGCAAATTAATTGGAAAAAATAAGTAAACCTTCTAATTAACATACTAATGGATAATTTTTTTTTTTTTTAAACGTAAATTAACTCTGACCTAGATTATTATTTAAGATTTATAAGTAATTAAACATTATTAATATCAATAAAATTTCCGTTTCAAATTTAACTGACTCAAAAATATTATATTAACTTATTCGATAAAAAAAAACTAGGTACATACAATTATATTAAACATTTTATTTTAAGCGAATATTTCCTTATTTGAATATACTTAGGTACTATATTCTTTAAATTATCTAACATTTATTGTATATTTTTTATTATATACATCTGAAAAACATAATTATTGTCATAATTTATTGTGATTGATTGAAATATATACTTTTAAATAATAATTCTGTTCCACGGCATAAATAAATAAATAAAATTTAAAATACGGTTCAGTTCTTTATATAATAATTAAAAATTAAATAAAATTAAAAAGAAATCTTGTAAAATTAGAACAGCATATTATAAACGAAGTATATAGAACCACTTTTCACATTTCGATTTTAAATAGTTAAAATCCATATTTAAAATTTTTTTGTCTAACTAGGTTCACCATTGTCAAATTCCAATCCGAATTATTGCAATCAATCGGGGCTAAACATTTTTAATCGATATGTTTTGGAAATTAAAACTGTATCTTAATTCATTTTAAGTCTTCCAGTATCCCTGGACGAAATTTTATACATTTTCTTTTATGTTTCCACAATCTACATTAAAGACATATTTAAAAAATAAATTCTTATATTAAAATTAATAATTTTTATAAGGAAAACACTTCACTCTAGCTAGAAGCATCAGTTAAGAGCTGTTTACTTCGGAACTCTTAATGTTAGAATCTTATGCCTTCCCGCTTGAATGAAAGCGAACAAGATAATTTTAATTTTTACGGAATGTGAATTGGTCTTGTAGTGTAATAACATTTGAGTATGGGAAAGACAGGCAAATGGATGAAAAGAAATACAAATAGAAAATGAAAATATATAGCACGATATTTTAATTTTTTGTTAGAAAACGGTCAATTACGATAAAAAAAAAAAAAAAACAAGCTTAAAATTTAAAATTAAAGCGTTAATGTGTTAAAACTGAAAATTAAATTTGAAAAATTAAAACATTTTTATATTTAAAATTTTTAAATTTAAACTTTTTGTATTTTATATTTATTTTATATGTTTTTAATTTAACATTTAAAATACAATATACATTATATTACAAGGGATATACATTATATTAAATTATATTTCAAATTGAAAGAAAGAAGGCTGATCTGCGGCCTTTATAAGGAAATAATAATAATTTTTTTTAAGACTTTATAGTTTACACTTTTTTTTTTTCTTTATACACCATAACTATGTATGAACAAAAAATTATTATTAGTGGATATGATTCGTTAGTTTTTATTTTCTTATAACCATTAAAAAAAATTATATTTTTATTAGAATTTAATTTTCAAATATAAAACATAAATTATATATTTAAAAAAAAATTTTAGTGTTTTGTTAAGCAATTAACCTACTAAAATGTTTATAAATTCTATTTGATTAACATAATTTAGTTTATATAGAAAAAAAAAATATAATTAATTTTTATTTTCTTTAGCTTTCTTTGTAAAAAAAAAAAAAAAAAAATGTGAAAATAACTTGATTTTGATTCCAATTTTGAATGTTTATGTTTATATATATATATATATATATATATATATATATATATATATATATATATATATATATATATATATATATATATATAAATAAATCTTATAAAAATATACATTATTGTTTTAGAAAATAATTCCAAAGCTTTCGTAGTATAATTTAGCACAATCATGGCATAGTCAATAATATTACACAGATAATATTTTAATAATCTTAAGAAGAATAATGAAATGCATTATTAACCATTTTGAATATTATTTCACAAAAGATCAATATTATTATTAATATTTCTTGACAAATTTTGATCTTTGAATTATGGCTAAATGTAAATAAAATATTTTCGGTTCGGAATGTTTTTTTTGAAGACAGATCTTGTAAACTAAATACATTTTGTTATAATAATCGAATATAAATTGAAATTTTGAAATGGTGAAATTTATCTGCAAATTCACATATTTCAAATAATCCCACCAGATTGATGAACAAAAAATTATAACGAACAACTATCTATAAAACACAATTTTTTGGCTTTATTTTCTGTTTTTAAAGGGATGTTATTTAAAATAATGTTCCATCCCGTTAACATAGCGTTTTAACTGAAAAATATCGAATCCTAAGGAATGTCAGAAAAACTTACTCAAGTCACATTATAATATTTAAATTCAAGACGATGCCATTAACTTTTTTTTTAACAACTTTATATATTCCAATAGAGTACTGTGGGGATAATGATTTTTGAAAACTGTGTTTTTTCTAAGCTTCTGTACACATTTATGCCAGCATTCCGAAAGATGAATAAAATTTGAGACCAGATTTGAATTTTCTAAAATTAAATTTAATAGGAATATCTCACAAACTTTTTTTCATCACATAGGAGAAAATCAAAAGACAAAAATTTTTAACATAAAATCATTAATAGATTTTTATTTTTACAAGTACATAATTTGTCAAGCATTTTAGGAACATAAATTATGCTTATTCATTTTAAATTGGTTTTTGTATCCAAAATATGCTTAAAAACTTAATTGCCTAATAAAAATTACCCTGAAATTATTAATTAATTCATATGTATTTATTAACTTATTTATTTTTTAGATAACTACTCAAAGTTATTAGAAACATCGGCTATTAGTTAACAAGTTTTGATACCACTTAAAGACTTAAATAAAACTTACTAAAAACAAATTATTTTTATTATATGTCAGCCGACAGTTTTTGTTGGAGAAAATGTAAAGATTAAAACTTAAAAATAGCTTTCAATTGTTCGCGGAGTCTAGTCCTAGACGATTTTCTTCTGAAAATTTATCAATTTTATTCTTTTTCAAATAATAACTTAAAAATTATACTTTAAACAATCATGTACCTTGTAAGTTCATATTATAAAGTGTCTTTCATATCTTTATTATAGTTACGATCAAATTCAGTATATTCTGAACACTTACTTTCGAAAACCAAAATATTTCTTTTTATTTATAATTTATAAAATTGTCTAATGTTGTTAATTAATTTTTGTTTTTTTCTTTGTTTCTAGATATAAGCATGTCATCATTAAAAATGCGGATGGTTTTAATGGATAAATTAACAAGCAACTTGGAAACATCTTGATAAGAAATTTGTCAACTTATTAACGTCATTTAATCCCATTTAAAATAGTACTTATTCTTTTATATTTCCGCACTTAGTTCTTCCGTATCATAAACTCCTACAAACCTATTTTTTATAAACATCCGGTCTATAATAGTGCATCCAGAAAAGCAAATAACAACCAAGAGATGAAGTATTGCGGTATGAATGTACAAAGTGAATCGGAAGTGGAGTCACTACTAATGAGCCCATGTTGGAATCAATCACAAAATGTTATTGTTGGCCAAGATCAATATTTATTGGATGGTCACAAGTTGCTGCTCGAGCATGATTTGGATTCATTGCAAGATGACGATAGCTTGCAAAAAGATACGATACTAGATAATCTTTTGCTTAATTCGTCCTCATTGAATGGCAGTATATCAGAGTTAAAACCTTTACCGCCGTTCACGGGATACACGGGACATTTATCAATTAATGGAATATCTGGGCATCATTACCATGCAATTGCCCAGAGATTACCCGACGACAGTAACAATAATAATTTCTCTCAAACATCATTTCAACAAAATGGCTCAGCGTCATCATCAGATAACAATATAGTTTCATCGTCAACATGCTTACCTGATTCAGTTTTAAACTCAGACGATGTATCATCTAATTTGCAAGACGTTAAGCTTTTTCCAGAATCTCCATTAGACACAAAATTATATTCTGTGGCGGACAGCTGTGTTATGTCAGACGGACCTGATTCAGTCAGCGGTAGCAGTACTGGTGTTAGAATTTATTCTGATAGCAAAGAACTGAGTGAGTATGTTGATATGAATTCTATAGATGATATTGCCGCAATAATAGGATCAGCGATAGCAGACACAACAGTACCAAATCAAATTGATAAAGAAGAAGGAAATGATACAAGAGACTCATGGATGGATCTAGATGCATGGATTGACGGAAATTGTATTCAATCTGATACAAAATTGATTGTTTCCCAACAGGATGCATTGAGTGAATTTATTTTACCACATTCACCTAGTTCAGTTAATCATCAAACAAATACATCAACGCTGCAAAGTTTATTAACGCACGGTTACATGCCATTACTACAAAATCGGCTACAAAATGGGCCTCCATCAAAAGGTTGTGAAACACCGTCATCTACTTCATTTTGTGGTAGTGACTTAACATCTAGCTCGTCTCATCAATTATCTCAAAGTCCTCCAGGATCAGTAGTTTCAACAACAGATAATATTATGATAAACGGTAGATTTTTGGGTCAGCATCATTATCAAATATCAATACCAAATAGTGCACTAAAACCTGATGGCATATGTAGTCCGGATCTTTTAAATAATTATCCTCATACGACAACTATAACACCAACTGTTTCAAAATCGAAACGTTCGAGGTCTCAAAAGAAGCAACAACAACAGCTTGCATCAACATCAATTAGTTTTAATTCTTTAAATAATAATAATGATTTGTCTGGTCTATTAGGTAAAGAAAAACCTGTACATCGTTGTAATATATGTAATCGAGGTTTTTTAAATAAGAGCAATATTAAGGTACATTTAAGAACACATACTGGTGAGAAACCATTCCGTTGTGATGTATGTTCAAAAGCATTTAGACAAAAAGCTCATTTGCTCAAACATCAACAGATACATAAGAGAATTGGACGCGATTGACAATAATTTCTAAAGAAAATAAATTATGAATTTTCTAAGAGCGCATTTGTAGTCAAAAATTTTTTTGCTTACAATTTATTAATAATATATAAATACAATATATAATATATACACATATATATATACATATATTGTATAAATAAATTATAAGCAATTAAAATATTAAGAATGCGTTGTCATTAAAAAGAAATTTATGAGTGCGACGCCATTGCCATAGAACCTTAATTGCCAATTTATTAAAATGTGTTTAAAATTCAAAATTCAAATATTATTATAATTAATATACCATAAGGTAGCAGGTACATTTTTAATATAGGTATCAAAATATATTACTATCGAATGTTGAAAAAATAATTTTTTTTTTTGAGAATTTCAATCCTATATGTACCTTTTAAAATTAAATAAATTATCTATTTATCTAGATCCAAAATATAATTTCTAACTTTAATACTATTATGTATAATTCTTATTTTCAAGTTGTAAACGAAAATACACTATGTGACACTATATATTTATTTCTTTCTTCTCCAATTGGATTTCAAAAAAAAAAAAAATTAGTCAGTGGCAAACTCATTTTTTTCAAGAAAATATATTCTTTTATGAAACACAGTGTGATAATATCAAAATATTTAATACTTATTTTATTTAATTTAAAAATAAATTATTTCATAAATTATTATATTTTTTAATGAATTGAGAAATTATAAAATTTAATCGCAATTTATTCACTGTTTTGGATTGCTTTTATATAATTGAAAATTTTTGACTCTTAAATTTATCAATATTAAGCGTATAAGTATTTTAATTTTAACCATTTAAACATATTTAAAATCTGACTTTAGTTTCAAATTAGTCAAAATTAAAACAAAAACTTTCAGAAACTTATAAATATTTCCGAATAAAAAAAAAAGTAAGTCAAGAATATGTACAAGATTTAATCAACTTGTACTACTGAAATAAGTTAGAAGAAGTATGTTTGTTTTAATAATTGTTCATCGCGCTTATTCTTAACTTAAAAAATTTTAGATTTTTAAAAGATATGATCTCATAACATTCATATGAAAACTCATTTTTAAATACAAACTTTTGTCATTCCGTTTGGTTGAAACAAGATTTGGTTGCATAATTTTATTTGATTTTATTTTTCTTGTTATTTAATTACATTAAATTTTTAATTCGACTATTATTGACTTGCAGATATGAGCCCAACAACACAATGTCAATTATATTAGTTATTAAAATATTTAAAATTTTCTTTGTCTTAAGAAAAAAATTTAAAAGTCAAATAAAAATAAAATTTTCCACGACAATTTTTTTTGACAGCTTGCTCTCAAAAAGAAAACACACTTTAACGTTTAACCAAATCCAAAGACAGATAAAAAGAAACTTAGGGCACCCTAAAAATCGAAACCATAATCTTCAGTTAGTTGTAACTATGCCATCAATTTTATTAATTTTTTTAATTATACCCATCAAAAATTTTCAATTAATTATTTTTTTTTTATTTATTAATGAAAATTAAAATTGGCAACAGATATCTGTAATCGAAAATAAAAATATTTGCGAGATGGAAAAAATTTTCATGTATTTAATTTTTGTTTTAAATTCAGATAATTTATACAAAATTAAATGAATATTTATTTCCCAAAAAAAAAGAATTAAATTTTTATTTTCGAATATACGGTTCAAAGTTGAAATAAAATTGATAACATAACATTTTACGAAACAAATTCATCATTACATTATTTTAATCCTTATTATCCCTTTTTTAATAATTTATTTTACAATACTATTTAATATCTGCAAATATTAAAAAAAATATTTGAAATCTTAGGCTTTTGATTCAGATGTTCTTTAATATCAAAATGTGGTCTTAGTTTATCAAAGCTAAAACTATCAGGCTGCAAATGATAGATTTATTATATATTTTATATCATAAATTAGAAATCAGTTTGAAGTCTCGCTAAGTAAACAAATTTTTTTTTAATTTCATGATGATATTGCATCTATACTGCATTTGAAAAATATTTCCTGATTGTCTGCTAAATTGGTCGTTTTTCTTCAAGTATATGATGTACAGGGGTGGCTCTACCATATAGGCAGCCTAGGCGGTCGCCTAGGGCGCTAAACTGTGGAGGGCGCAAAAATACGAGAGAAAAAATAAAAAGATATTTTATTTAGTTATACGATTTTTTATAAACTGTTGAGGGCGCCAAAAAATTTGAAGAGAAAAATAAAAGCTACTTTTTTAAAAATCATACATAAAAACAAAATATTTACATAGATAAAAATAACAAAGTTAAAAGAACTCTAATCAGGAAAACGAGGTGGACAATCAAATAAGAAAAAAAAATTGAAAAAAATATATATCATTTTAAATATTATACAAACCATTTTACTTTTTTAATAATAAATAATTATATCATTATATGTTATTTTTAAACTCTATTTTTTTACCATAAATTCACTAAGAACAATTTCATGAAGCAAGGTTATTTTCTTTACATATCTGTTTTCATTGGTAGAGAGGGCGCCACAAATAGATTGCCTAGGGCGCGAGGAAAAAAAAATATTTTTGAGCCACCGCTGATGATGTACATTAACAATCATTAACTAATAACGCACATGCGGACGTTAAATTCAAATAGTATTTGTAAAATGTTTATTACTTTATCTAATAATATTTTCAATATTATTTTCAATAATTTGCCAACTTTTTTTTTATATATATATTTAATTAAAAGCAGTCAACTACAGTAAATTATCCATTTGTCTTAATTTTGCATCTGTTGTTTAGTTTTTGATGCAAATAGTGCTTAATCAAAAATTAAAAAAATATATTTCTGCCTCCAAAAAAAACAAAACTTTTCATAAAAAATAATCTCAAGCTCAAATGAGTTATATATATATTTGTAGAAAAAAATAAATAAAAACAAAAACTCAAAATAAGATTTAAAAAATATAAATGTATTATTTTGTAATAAAAGCTAATGAAAATGTATGTACCTCAAAACGAATAAAAAATTTAAAAAAATGTTTAAAAAAATATGTAAATAAAATTTTTGTAATTAAATGTTTTTATTAAAATAATAATTTATAAAAAAAAAAACAAATAGAAAATTATTCACTCGTTTTATTGAAAAAAAAAAATTAATCTTCCACTGAAATATGCTTATCGAACATAATATTTTGAGAAAGATTTTATTTTTTAAAATTGCAAAAAATATGTAACAATGAAAAAAATTCGATAACATAACATTTTATTATAATTTTAAAAGAATGAAATTATAAAATGATTTTCTCTAAAATAAAAACAGCCTTCTATAAGCCTAACAGTTGAAACATGTCATACGAATTTTTTTTTTTTAATTAAATTTATCTTCTCAAGTTGAAGCTGGTGATTTTCTGTAATATTCTTCAGAGATCATCTTGAAAGACTATTCTTATGGTTTCGCCAACGTTAGCACCAGAGTAAATAAGTTGAAGAAATTTTTATAATTTTTTAAATCTCTAAATCTCAAATTGAACAATTGTTTACATCTGGCAAGTAAATTGGGCAAGTAAGAACATTTCGCTTGCTTCAAGTGACTTGAGCAAGCAAAATTATTCTTACTTGCCTGAATTACTTGCATTAAGCCTTGTTCCCATGTGGCCAAGTAATTTAGCCAAGTGGCGAATAATTTAGTAATTTAGTAATCTGAACAACAACATTTTAGTCCAGTAGTTTAATAAATGACTTAATACTGAATTTATTTTATTGTATTTTGTCGGGCAAGTAGAAGATTTTTCGGTCGAGTAGAAGATTTTTTTTTGTTGGTTACGTGTTCATTTTGCAAATACACTAGCCATCATATGATGTAGTGGTATTGATCTTATCCTGTAACATTTTCGGTCGTGGTTTCGATTCTAACCTCGGACTGGAATTTGTGTTAATTTTTCAATTTGTTCACTTGAATTAAGTGTTTGTCTTGTTTTTTTAGTTAATTACGAACAATTTTTGTCGAGTTGGTGAGTTGTCTCAGTCACTATTTACTGGCTTCTGACTAAATTACCTGGAAACATGCGACCAAGGCTTTAAGTTAAACGAAATCTTTGGATAATTTGAGTGAATTTTCAACATAATTATGTATATTCTATTTTGAGAAAATTAAGTATCGATATATACCGCTACGTATGACAAAATATTAACTCAAAATTTATATAATTTAACTAATGTATTGTAAAACTGATTTCATACGTATAAAAAGAAAAAATATATAAATTCTTAAATCTTAAGAAATTTTTTATCTAATTTTAGGCTTTCTTACATAGGTATACTTTTTTTTTTTATGTAATAAGTTTAGGAATGACGAAAAAAAACTCACCTACATATTTAATTTTAATGATTTTTCTCAATTATATTTTCAAAATTATAACTTTCTAAATTAAATTATTAAAAAAAAATTAAAAAGAAATGTAAAGAAATGAAAAAAAAAAATTAATTATTTTTAAAATTATAATTTTTTAAGAACTTTGTATTTTTTTTTTTTTTTTTTAGTTTTTACTATTTAATTTTCTCACACTAAAATTATTTCATCCTATTTAAGACATTTCGTGCAATTATTTATTGTAAATATTGAATAAAAAAATAAAATCAAATTTATCATGTAAATTGAAAAACTCAATTTTTTGTATTATTTTTTTGGGTTAGAAAAAAAATATATATATTTTTTTTTATTTTTAAATATATAAAAAAATTGTTCTATGTAATTAAATTAACAAAATATCGCTTATAAGGGAAAATAATACAGAGTTCTTCCATTGAATGAAAAATTATAATGTTGTTTTATTTATAAAATTTTTTCTCTTTTCCCTCGCTAAGCTAATCAATATATTGATCTATGAAAAAATTTACACTTTGTTTGTGAGTAAAATAATAATATTGGTGGAATATTTGTGTACCTAAATAAAAATAACAACTCCGACGATCATTGCAAAATTAAAAAAAAATAAAAATATTAATAACCTTTTTAAAAATCAAGTACCACTATCAATTAAATACCAAATACCTATTATTATTATTATTATTATTTGATTATCGCAAATATTTATTAATTAATAAATTAATAAAATTGCAATGGAATTTAAAATAATTAATTAAGCCTATAACTTTTATAATAATTGGTATAAAATCGTTAATATAGATATTTTAATAATTCAACCTTAAATTAAGTATAATAAGATTTGTACTCTTATATAGAACAAAATTATTTTCCGACTTTACATATATTCAAAGCATTATATTCAAAAAAATAATTATCCATAAAAAATTTTGATTTACTGACTTTTGCCTTGAGTATGAGTATACATTTCTCATTTCGAGCTTAACTTTTTTAAAGTCGGCACAAAAATTTGTTTTACAGTATTGAGTTTATTGTACTTAACAAACTCCTCGACAATTGTATTGTATGCTATTTAAATAGGACTTTATAACTAATAAGTGTTCCATGTTCAGATTGCAAATAGGTTCTTGTATATGAATACACACATACATCACAGACTATTGAATTTTTGTACACTGAAATGGAGTCAAATAATAATTTAAAAAACTTTTTTAGATATTATTTTATGACGGATGTATGGAAAAAAACAACATAATAATAAAAGAAAACTTTAATTATCTTAAAGAAATTTTATAAAAAAAAAACTCATAAAATAAAATTTGGAATAATATTGCAATAACCACCAAAAATATATTAAATGTATTTATTTATTCTTAACAATAATTTTAGATCTTAACGAGAATGAAAATATATTGTGTTATAGTATATTCATAACCTTGCATATTATATTTTAATTATTGGTTCTTATTTTTGGTCAGACCTACAGAAGTTCCAAAGTGTGAACGAAAGATATATTAGCTGAATTTATTTAAATGACAAACATCAATTGTGTCAAAATTTCAAAATATTAATTTAATTATTGTCTAAAATTTGAAATATAAATTATACATTTTTCTTATCATAATCAAAATCATAAAATCGCCAATGGAAAATTTATTTAAAAGAAACAACCAAAATTACCATTTTAAGACATTATTGTATATATTGGAGATAGATATTTTATTTATTACATATACATTATATTTGATAAACAAGTAAAACTTTTACTATTATTAAATAAATAATAAACGTCATATTATGCTAACTTATACTTAAAATTTAAACTAAAAATATTTTTATTTGATAATTCTTATAAAAATGATAATAGTGTTATTTAAAATAATTTCATACCAAAATACATATATCGCTCTTCTCTGAACAACTTCAAAATCAAGAACTGAGGGGAATTTTATGGAAAAAAAAAATTAGGAATTCATGTTTAAGCCATGAATATAATTTTAATTTGAAAATAAAAAAAAAACAAATATAAAATTCTGTTCAAAAGAAAATTGAAAAAAAAAAAAAAATAAAAAAAATAACAACAAACAAAACAGAAATGGGATATGTAGGTCAGTAGCACACTTTCATGCTATTTCGCGCATATGAAGTCAGCCAAACTTTCTTATTTGCCACTTCGCTTTTTTTAGCATCAATTTTATTTTTATTTATTTTTTTTACATATTTTTCAATATTGTTTATTTATTTTATTATTGAAATTATATACATAAATGTATATAATGTAAGAATGAAAATAATATATTAAGTTTGTGGGTTTTATTTTAATAATTTTTTATTTTATGATTCTATACGGTCTTTATAAAAAAATTAATATTGATGCCAAAAAATAAAAAAATTATATTATTTTTAAAGATTGTAATAAAAAAAATTTTTTTTTTTTTTTTTTTTATTTATTAATTAATGATCTATAATTTGATTTTGATTTTCATTTTTTTTAGAAGAATTAAATAATATTAACGAACGTTCTTAGAACAGCTTTAAATTATAAAAAAAAACTATGCCCGGACCTATGTCAAAACCTACAATAATTTATTTTGGAACGAAAATATGCTATATTAAAATTTACTATATTAAAAATTGTAAAAATAAGGAAACATGTGTTTGAGATTGCATTAACTGTTTTTTCTCTTTCCAAAAAATATTAAAAATTATAATTAAAACTAAATATAAATATAAATTTATAAACTATTTACAATCTTTTGAGTTTAAGTAGAATACAAAAAAAACATTTAAAAAATCTTAAAAATATATTAATGAATGAATCAAACTTTTTCTTGGTCAACTAAAAAATTGCTTATAGCGATAATGTTATTAAGTCAACATTTGTTGATCAACTTTGTAATCGGTGTTATTTCTTCTCCTGAAAATGTTAAGAGGTTGATGTTCAAAAATTTTAAAGACTAATTAAAGACTAACTAATTGACTATATTTTTTAAACATAAACTTCTTTTAGTATAGCCAGAAGGCATTAAAAACTTTCAAAAATCTTCTCCAATAATAATAATAATCAAAAAATTTTGTATTAATAAATTTTTTTTTTAACATTCTATATGCTGCTAATGTTATATTAATGAATAATGAATATATATGATTTTATAAATTAAACCAGCCCAAGTTATAAATAAAAAAAAAAACTAGAAGTATTATAATTTATAATACAATAATTTATGAATGTTATTATTATTATTATGTATATTCCGTAAACTCATTACATGTTAAATTATAAAAAAAATACAAAGGAAAAAAAATATATATATTGCCCTAATCTCTTTTTTTTTACATAAAATTCTATTTGTAACAATTACATTTTGAATTAATTACTTAATTCAAAAAATTAATTTGAAGGAAAAAAAAAACCTTAAACTTGGCCTCTCTTTTACAAAGGAAAATAAAAATTTAAAAAAAAAAACATTCAGAAAACTTGTTATAACCCTTCCTACTCATTTTCTGTTGGCTTTAGTTTTTATTAATAACATATTGTATGTGTATGTACAATCATTGTACATGAAAGAAAATATACATTATATGTTTGTGTATGCATAATCAAAATACAATATATAAATATAATAAATATATGTCGAACATATTTTTAATACTGTGTAGATAGTTAGCTATATAAAAAAAGATCACGATTAATCTACAAAATTTTAAAAAAAATTCACTTTTTTATAAATAGGTTTTTTTTTTTATTATTAATGGGTTATTAACCTCTTCATTCATCTAACAAAATATGAAAATTGCATATACCATACACAATTAATAAACTCCCACTTAACAAAAAAAAAAAAGAAAAAAAAAACAAAGCCCGCGTATAACACAATGACCTATAGACCATTTAACATTTTTTTGCTGAGGTCTTAAAGAAAACATGTATATGATTGCAGTGCATTCAATTATACATATGTTGTGAACCTCTCTAAAAGAATGGTATAAATTTAAATTTTCCAATTTTTAATATTCTAAAGCCACAAAAAGAAGAGATTCAATTCAAATTTAAGATATAGTTTTAGGTTTTACTATATTTTACATTCTGAGGTTACATGATAATCTTTACAGCATTGATATTTAACATTTACTTCTTTCTTAATATTATTAAACATTATGTCTATGGAAAATTTCAAAAATCTTATATCTATACATATTTTAGATTTTACTTAAAACTTAACTCTAATTCCTATACTGTGCCTTATACTAAGTGAAACTTGTACTTAAGACTTATTTTTAATTGATTCGAAATAGATATAGATTATTTACTATGTATTTGAATTTTGAATAATTACAATTTCTTTCGAAATTTTCACTGAGCTCATTTATCTTATCTTGAATTATTTTGGTATTTGACATTAAGTGAAAATTTCTGGTTGAGAAATACTAGGGTAAATTGAGCATTAATTTTATAGTATTTTGTTTTTTTATAGTATTTGTTTTGCTGAGATTGTAATTTTTTGAAATAACGTTTCCCATAGTCTAGCCAGACTGGGGCACAAAGAAGAGATAATAAAGTTGAAAACATTCAAAAATCGTTTTGTTTTCAAGAATATTTTATTCAATCAAAGGACATATAACTAGGAAGGTGGACTGAATTTTCATATAATTTCTCAATCAAGATACATTTAACTTTGAAATTACTCTGCCACTTATTACAGAAATCGAACTGAAAATAATTAAATTAATAAAATATTTTTAAAATTCATATTTAAAATTCATATTTAATTTGATATTTAATCCTCGGAATTGTCAAATGGTTTAAAATAACTTGATTTCAATATGTACCTAGACCTACTATATGCGTATTCTTTTTTAATTTTTTTTTGTAATAAAGCTAATGATATAAATATTACAAAATGTAGAAAATTCTTCTTAATTTTTAAAATTATATTAGGTATAGTTACTATTTTTTTTTTTATCTTTTTTTGTACCCAAATTCCTGAAAGTAATGTAAACCCATTTAATTTTTGATACTTTTATATGTAATAGAATAATATAATATTATATTGGCGTAACAATTTTCATATTATACTTTATAAAAGCACATACAAAACTATATTGCTGGTAATATTCTTTAAATTTATGTTGAATAATTCGTTGCCATGATCAATGACGAACTTTAAATCATGGCCGTCAGCTGCATCTATTTTAAACCCAACTATACCATCTGTATTATAAATTTTATGCAAACATTTTGTTATTTTTACTATATTTTTGTACGACATCCGAATAGAAGTAAGAACAGCTTCATAAGTTGTTTTTTTACTAGAAATGGTTTGAACAAATGTGATTAGGTTTTAAAAAACTGAAAAAATACTGAAATTGTTATCGAATTCCTATGAAAAAGTTATTAATATTTCAATCACTACCATAGGAAAATACAATTTCGTGATTCAACTTTCATTCTGATTGTCATACATAACATTTTTTAAACATAAAGAAAATATGGTACGAATATCACAAAATTCAAGTTATAAGCTTCTAAAAATTAATTATACAAATTTTTTTTCAATTTAGTTTTATTTTTATTTAGCTTATGGTCAAATTTTTATTATTCCAACACTTATATTATACATTATCAACTATTCAAAGCCCTAAATTTCTCTTGCACAAAAGATTCTTTATTTAATCTAAATCTAAATTTATATAAATGTTTATGGATACATTATGAATATAAACTATAAACGGATGTTCCTAATGAGATACCAAAAAGATACCATACGTTTTTATATTTATGATATTTAAAGCTTCAAACTGTATACATATATTGCTTTACGCGATGCATTTATAAATAAGTACAGATGTATGTGTAATGTATAATAATGTACAGTTTATTTCGTTTTGAAAATCGGAAAATCATTTGATTTTGAACATAAGATACATTGTATAGTAAGTATATTGTATATATATAGTAATTATTATATAGTAAGTACAGAGGTACGTATGTATTATTCATCACACTTGAGTTTATTGTGATACATATAAAAAACAACATTCAAGAATAATATAAAATAAATTTAAGGCTTAAATTCTGGGAAGTGCAACACTTATTATTAAGAAAATAATTATTACTCATAGGTTAAAAATTATAGTAGTTAATTAGATTTTTATAGATTGTTTGGATTTTCTATTGGTTTACAATATTTGACGCCCAAAGATATAGCCAAATCTATTTTTTTCATTCTTTCATCGAATTATTTTAAAGTGTTTCCAACAGATACATTTTTTTTTAGCAAAGTTTTACAAAATATTAACCATATCTCCATAAGATCATAACATAAGCTACTGATCTAAGAAACTTTAAAAAGTAAATATTATTTGATAACATTTCGATATAAAAATAATAATTATCATAATTCTTTAAAGAATAAAACACAAAAAAAGTTGAAGGCGTTTTATTCTGTACAATCAAGTTTTTAGACATCATTCAACTCTTAATAACGAAATTAATTTGTTTTACTTATATATTGCAATGTTTAAATTATAGACTTAAATTTTAAGCCTTTCGATTTCCATACTTTAAAATATGAAAATATGAATTTAAGATTTCTGTTGGATAGTTAAATTTTGCGAAACGTTTGCTTTATTAAACGATATTTGTTATCAAAAAGAATAAAAAAAAAATTCTTTATAATCATCAGTTAAACATTTTATTCATTAATTTATTTAAATTATGGAAAAGTGGACATATATTAAAACCTGACCAGTCACCATGGTTTCGATCAATTAATTATTTTTATAAAAACCATAAAAAAATAAATAAATAAATTATATTGGGAATATACACACGTAGGTAAATAAATTTTCGAATAAGAAATGAAACAAATTTAAGCATTGAAATTATTAAATTATTATTTTATAAAAATATTACACTTTCTTTGTAGCCAATTAATGATAATTAATTAATCAGAAATTTTGATTTTATTCAACAAAAGATAGTTTTAACTAAGATTTTCTGCAGCATATACGCATGCATAATATACGTACTTATATAAATATCCTCGATGATTTTATTAATCTAATTATGAAAATATGTAGATATTTATATAAAAAGAAGAAACCTTTTTTTAATTCAAAATCTTTTAATGTCTTATTGAATAACAGGAAAAGAAACATTTATTAAGAATGAAGTTCATTTCCAATGCAATACTATATGGCATACATGAAATTATGCAGAAAAATGTAGGTTTTTATGCATTTAAATTTTTTTTTTAGCATAAAATGATGATTTTTTATTTAAATTTTGAGCTTCATGATTTTTATCTTATAAAATCTTTTTTATATTTTAGTGCTACTACTACTGAGAGGCTAATAAATTAGCTATCTAATGCCCAATAAAATGTACATAGAAAAATTTGTTCAATAAACAGCATTAAACATATTCTGCTAAAAAAAAATATGCATTTATTTATTATTAGAAGCAAAATTAAAGTTCAAAAATTAGAACAATTTAATCCTACAGGATAAATTCTGAACCAGAAACCTTTCAATCTGTTTTTCTCTTTCCAAATTATATAGGTTTCAAATAAAAAATTACTACAAAATAAGTTAAAACCTTTTCATTTCATTTTTATTACAGTATTCTTAGTCGAAAAGTACGGCAGCCGATACCGAATAAAAACAATGCTTCATTAAAATTTTGGAATCCAATAAACAGATTACCACACAATAATTTTAAATAACATTCAAAGTATTTAACCCAATTTTGAACATAAAAATGTTGCTCTTTTTTAATTCTATCAAGTAAATAAGATTCTTTTTATTTTTTTATAACTTCTTATTATTTCGCTACTGGGATAAGGTTAAATTGAATCGGTCAAGTATAAAATACCTTCATTGTTTTTATATACATGGGTTTTTAGAAGAAAATATCCAATTCACCTAATTTTTTTTTATTGTGTGATATTGAACTTTTCATACGTAAATAAACAATACCAACTTTATGTTAATAATATATGTATGTTAAACTGATGAATTGGACTTTTGAAAGATATTTAATAATAGATTTTTTATTCTTTCAGAATAACATTATAATGTTCTAATAAATAATATTTCTAATTATAATTTCTTATTACTGGAGATTGAGAAAGAATAAGGAGGCCAAGACTCGAATTGGGTCTCTGCGCCATTGAAGAAGAAGAACAGAAACAATATTCTTTATCTTACGTTTCGTAAAATAAATTGACTTGCTAAGAGTACAACAGAGTCCAAAGTATTTTCTTTCTAATTCTTGAAGCCATAAAAAAATGTTTAAGTAGAAAAAATAATTTTTTTTGAGGAATGAAGTAAATAATTTTTTTCGACTTGATCGAATTTAGAATAATATTTATGTTCTACTGATGAAGATGTTTAACTAGCTAAACATTAATAAATCTTAAAATTTAGTTGAAATATATTTATCTGTAACAAATATATAAATTAAATTATATTATTTAAAGGCTTATTTTGTTCTAATCATTTTTAAAATTAAATTTTCTCAAACATATTTTCAGTGAGTCGTTTAATAATTATACGAATTATCTTTTTAGCAATATAATAATCAACAATCACATTTATTTCAAATAGGGCACACATTTTCCTAATTATTGACTTAAATGATGCTTCTTAATTTAAAATAAGGTAAATAAAAATTATCAGCATAGATTTTAATTGAAACCAATTTATTTATAATAAGGTATTGGTTAAGACAGTTAGTACAAGAAATAGTAATTGTAGTGTTACTTAAAGTTCAAAAATATTAATGTTGCATATATCTAATTGCCTATATTTTACATGTCGATAAAATAATACATTATAAATGGTATATTTTATTCTAACGATGATAAACTCCAATATTTTTAGAATTATAGATGATAAGCAAGAGAGAAATTTCTAAATTTTTCAAGCCGCCGCGTCGTTGTAGTATTTAGAAAACAGTTAAATGACCGTCACATATTTGTAACAATTTTAATTTTGTGAACTTTAGAGTTCATTCAATTTTTTTATAATTTATATATACATTTTTTTTTTGTTAATTTATGAATTTCAGAACTAAAATTGCGCTAATATTTATGAATTTTCAAACATAAAAGAAATATTGCTTAAAAACATAATTTTTTATTCCCTAGTTTCATAAAAGTGAAAAAGTATTAGGTACATAAATTTATAATTTTTTATAACTATGATGTATAACATTAAATATTAATTGGAATTTGTTGTTGGGTCAATTAGATTAATTTCTGCGCTAACAATAAATTATTCTACGAATACAAATATGTATATACATAGTTATTTGCGATTCAATTGTCCAATTGTCGCCGTTGTCGGTCGAAGATTATTTATTTTGTCATTGCCATGCCACATTGGAATTTCGATTCGGCTGGTATAATTCAACATAGAAGTTATTTATATTATGCTGCTCTTTTGAATTAAAAATTTCTCATTTTAAGTATCAATATAACTTTTAGTGCTTTCAAGCCGGTTTTTTTTAATACATTAAAACCAAAATGTACGCATAATTATTGTAACAAAAGATTTGTCTAAATTTTTTTTGAGAAATAATTCCCTGAAATTATTTGAACAGTAAACTTTAATATTAATGTATTAATCATAAAAATAACGCTTCATACCATTGATTATGATTTCATACATCGTTGATTTTTATCATAATTTTTTATATATATATATTTTTTTTTTCAGATATGTGAAGCAAAATTCATGGTTCAATTTTCATTCTAAATAAAAAAAAAATTAAATTTATATTTTGTTAATTAAAAATTGCAATAGTTTAAAATAGAAAAAATATAGAATTTTTATATAAAATATACAAAATCACGAAAATAATTTTGCCACAGCATAAAATTAAAAACTTGAGCAATCAAAGATATAGTTAACATATGATGGTATAACTATGAAAAGAAATCAATATTAATTAGGATTATTTGAGAGCTGAAACCTATTTTATGACAATAATTAAAAAAAAAATTAGTATAAAAAGTAAGAAAAAAAAATTTAATAATTTTATGAACATTTTCTAATCATAGGTCAAAAATGGATCAGGAGAATCCAAATTTCGGAATAATAATTTTATGAACATTTTCAGAAGAAATCATAAGTGAAAAATGGATCTGGAGATTCCTAATTTTCAAAATAATTATTACCTATCTACCGAATCTTTATGATTTTATGATTCTACGTATACCAACCCATGTCGAAAAATGTTGATGTAAGTTATACATCATATTTGACCTATGATTACCAAAAGTCTGGTAACACCAAAGTCTGGTAACACCAAAGTCTGTAGATCTAAAAGTTTAGATTGAAACATTTAATGATAATAGTATTCAGTAGCCTTACTAGCTTAATTTAAAATCTTTTTAATGAAAATTTGTATTTTGGAAATTATCATAAAAAAAAACTTCTTTTGGATATACCTACCTAATATAATATTAAAAAAAACGCGCCTATTTTATGTTCGATTTTCTAATACAATTTTTATTTTTTTACTAAAATAAAAATAAAGATTAAAATTATGAAATTGATTGTTTTCAGTGCATGCAATTATTATTGTATTTTTTCAATGAAGGCGATTTTAAGAAATAATTTATTATTAAAACACAATATATTGCTGCACTTGATAATAAGTTAATTATTATCACGAAGATCATTTGAAAACGCAAATTTACGTTACAATTAGTTAAAATAAAATCAGATATTTAGTGTATAGACGTATATAGATACATTATATTATGTATAATTATGTTATTTATGTGCATTCCATATTTTAATATCGAAATATCTATAAATATAATAATTATTGTATAATAAAAAATATATTAATTTTTTAAGATATTTTCTATTCTCTTTTGAAGTTTTTTTTTTGAAAGAATGATAGTTAAATCTAAATAAAAATTAGAATGAGTGGAAACAATATGTAACACTCGTATGTAGGCATTTAACGAAGAAATTTTAGTACGATTCTTAATTGTTAGATGAATTCTCAAATTGCCATCAATATCAATCAAAGGTCAAAGCATGTTGCCGTTTGTTGGAGATTTGATTTTTCTAGAAGTTAAGTAAAATATTTAAATATCAACCATGATTTGATAAGAAAATATTTGTGACCAAAAATGGATTAGTAAGCAAAGAATTATCCAAAAGGGAACGAAATAACAAGGACGAAGTAATTACATATTTTACAATTCACAATGATAATTGATATAAATCGAGAAAAATAAGATTCCCAAAAGCTACTAAAGTTATGCGAAGTATTACAATAAGCAAATCCAAAAATCTATTAGACAATAAGCGGTAGCTTTCGATATAAACAATAAAATATCAAATTATAACCTCGAAAGCTACTAAAGTTACGTAGAGTCTAACGATAAAGAAATTCAAAAATCTAGTAGGCAATAAGCAAAAGGTTAAAATTTAAACAATTGTTGGTAGGTTTAGGTATGTTGTTTTTGTCATTGAGATCTAAGACGAAAATTGGGAGTTTCACAAAATTCGCGTCGAAAAAAAAATTGTTATTTAGTCGAGATCTACTGTTCTTAGTAAAAAAAATTACAGATTATTTTCTAAGATTGTGGATGATCTAACACTAACTGATGACCTTTACTTATTTTATTCTTATCATTGCTCTTGTTATTCTTCTATTCTTCTATTGATAATATTTTTCATTTATTTTCATAAAGTATGCCTTAGTTCTCTTGACATTTTTTTGGTTTATTTATTTGTAAGTAATTTTTTATATATTTTGCGTAATTTGATGTAACTGCCAGAATCATCCTTTCCAAGAGGCGCCAGAATCGTCTTTTTCAAATGTTTTATTGTTGTTAACGTAAGAACCGACGCTAGTTTTGCTTAATTTTAGGTTCATAATAATAAATGAAGACAACTGAAATTACCCATAATATAGGTACTCATATTGGAATATTATTTAAAATAAAAATTATTACTGACATTGGAAATTTAATCAAAATATTTTTTTAATTATATTCTCAATAATTAATAATTATTTAATTAAAGTTTAAAAATTTAACAACAATGATAATATAAAGTTTAGACTAATGTACATACATAATTTTGTTCTACTTTTTAATCATACAAAGTAGTATTAATAATAAGTAAATACAGTATTTCTAACTTGAAAAGAGTATAAAAATATTATCTATTTTTTTTTTATTTTGTAAAAATTTAAACTTTTTGTTTTCGAAAATACATAAATTTTACTTTAAAAAATATAATTTTTTTTTCTTTCTTATTTTGAACTTAACACCTCTAAATTTAGGATCTAAAAATAATTTGACATGATAAGAAAAGTGAATTTTGAATAATTAATTTTTTTATTTCAAGCCAATGTTATAACTCGACGTTTTAGACTAGATCTCTTGATATTTTTTGGAAAAAAGAAAAATATATTTGGCAAGATTTAAGCATATATATATATAATATTATGTACATACTAGAAAAGAGATTGTACAAACTGGAATTTTATGATTTTAAAAGTGTATGCCGAATCCTGTAATAACACATTTGCTTTTTAGCTGCTAATAAAAATTTGGATATCGTATCAAAAAAAGGATAAAAAATGATGAAAAATTGCATGTTTTTCAAAAAAGTTCCTTTAGGGTCCAATATGGACATTGAATAATCAACTTTCATTATCATCAAAATAATGCAGACAGTTCTATCTACAATCTAACATTAAAATATTACAAGTTTTGTGCTAATTTAACACTTTGGAAAAAAAATATATATGTATATAATTATGTAAATATATAAATATAATCATATAAAAACCTTTCCGACTTAATACTAAATATAAAATTATTTTATTCAAGCCTATTGACAACTTTCGAACCTAGAAGCTCCATCTAAAAATCTTTCGGATGTATAGCTTATATCACAGATCCGGATTCTGATTTTGTTACGTCAAGAATAATAATTCTTAACTTCTTCAATTAGTTTTGGTGCATTTTCTTCATTAACTTCAACGAATTTTTTTGAACCTCTACTGAAATAGTAAATATCGCCAGAATAAATATCAAACCAAAGTGCGTGAATGTGTAAATCATGTTGTTCGAGTCGCTCTTTTAAAAATGGATATGAAGATACATTTGATAGTTGTTGCAGAGTATTGACTTGTGACAATTTATCTTCAATTGGAAATTTATTTTCTGGATCTATATAAGCAACAAATTTCCTTAGAGGTGTTTCAGATGAAAAAATCAATGGATGCTTAGCACCGGATTCCTTCCAATCTAAAAATTTTTCCAGGCTGGAACTAGCATGTGTACAGAGCCATGATCGAAGCGGCGATAGTCTGCGATTATTCTAAAACAATAAGGTAAATTATGAGTTTTGTCGACTATTTATTTCAATTGAATGTTTAACAAGTTTTACCTGCGAACATAGTTCTGGATCCTTTAACTGATATAACAAATTCATAGCCTTGCAATCACTATGACCACAAACAATTATATGACGAATATCATTTACAATACAACCCAATTCTAGTGCAGCTGGTTCACAACTAAAAAATTCGTCTTGAAAATGACTAGAATGTGGAATTAAGTTTCCAGCATTACGAACTAAAAGTTTAATAATATTGAAAAAAAAAAATTAATATCATTGTTTCACTAAAATAAACTCATAAATTCGTTATAATTACCAACAAACATATCGCCGACATGAGTCTCTGTAAATCTAGTTGGAATCATTCTGCTGTCCATACAAGTAAAAAATACGGCTTTTGGCTAAAAAATAAGACCATAAAACATTTTTTATTAATTTTTTATTTATTACTTTCGGCACTTAACTCCCTCTAATGTGTAAATATTTAAATAATTATATTAATATATTTTTTAATACAATATTTATTCGTAGATTATCACAATTTAAAAGATTCAGAATTAATTTTATATTAAAATAGTATGACAAAATATTAAAGGTATAATAATGTAAACATAAATATTGTAAAGTAATGATAATTATATTATGTTAATATTGTGAATTTAAATTATAAAAGAATGTTTAATAACTTATTTTTAAAAGTAATATGATTAATTAATTTATATATTTTTTACTTAGTTTCCATGTTATAGCATAAGGAAAGTGCAAGTCTAATTACATAAAACTTACTAAAATAGTGTAATCATCAAATTGGTTTTCTCGAATTAGTCGGGCTCGTGGGGCTAGGATCAAAATTACAAGACCCTATAACCATCTCGGTTCACTA
>OZ023273.1:63504034-63596001 GCA_964007475.1 Hybos culiciformis
AACGGAAAATAATGAATATTTTGTAAACTAAATGGCATCAACAATGTGGTGAATTTATAAAGAAAGGATAAAAATGATGGGTTTCATATACGGAATTTAACCGGAATTCAAATAATCGGAATTTGTTTAATCGCAGAATTAATTTCCCCAGAATTTCACGGCTTTTTGCTTTCCCGCACGAATTCGTTGGGGTATTTTAATTTTTATTTTTAATTGACAAAAGTTTCGGTCAAATTTGCTCTAAATTCCGGTGAACAAAAATTCTGGTGAAATGAAATCCAGAGAAAAAATAAAAATTACGGTCAAATGTTATTTATTTCGGTGAAATAAAATCGAAGCAAATGTCCTGCTCCCAAAAAAATAAGTAAAGGAAAATAGATAAATACGAAAAGTTTGAGAAAAATTGTTTATTTAATAAGTAAAATTTCAAGGGTGTTTACAAAAATTTCATAAGTTAGTCTGGTTATAATATTTGTAAAAATTTTAGAAATTTTTTTGTGAAGTTATAAACTTTATTTTGTGATTTGAGTAAAATAAGATTTAAATAATTAAATGGATCTGGATTTAATTTGGCGATATATATGGGTTAATCTATAGATAAACGAACAGTTGACTTAAGTGATAGAAAAAACTACTGAGATAAACGTAATTTTTTCAGCTTTGTTCGAAAAACTGTAATAACGCTTCAAATTGTTAACGGAGTTAGTTTATACGAATTATCTTCGCTACCCACTTTGAATAATTAATACGGAAAAATTGTAGCAACGAAAAAAATACACATTTGAAGGGCAATTGAGTCTGAAAATTCTAAATAGAATATGGAGTCAAATAGAAGGGCTCATATCATCGTTACATCTGTTGCTTTAGAATGAATGTAAAACTTGACTTAGACTATAATGACTAAAAAAGATGTAGATTTTGCGCCCAGGCGATCTCTTTTTTATATCTCATTCAGATAGGACATACAATATTTGGCAACTTGATAATTTTTGAAAATTTTGAAGAGAAACGTATTTATACAACGAAAGTAAACGTTCAATTTTAACGTCATCATTAGATTATTTTTATTCTCTCGAATTAATATTTATTTTTTCAGTAAATACCTTTCGTTTTTCTTTTAATTTATTATTATTATTCTTATAATTTTTTTATTACATAAAAGAATGAAATAAAAAGGATAAAGTTTTTTTTTGTTTATGTTAATTAGCTGTATCAAAACAATGCGGCAAATTTTTATTTGTTTAAATAATACATATATTTAAGAGCATGATTTGCATAGTAATCTTCATCATTTCCTGCAATCAGCATTTTATGTTAAATTTATTAAAGTATATAAAACTGATTTTAACACATAAGATTTAACACATCATTTTTTTGATAGAAGCTCAATATCCATCTCGAACTAAAACGTAAATCTCTTAAAATGCAATTAAAATTGTTTGCATTTAACAGGATTGATTACTTCTTTACCAAGGGCAAACTCTGACTTTCACTTCATTTGAGCAATTCAATTATTGCTATATCGAATTTTGTGCCAAGATTAACTGCATTCAATTGACTTTCAAATGGCACAATATGGCAGATTTCCATGACGCTCGTCAATAAATATCCAATAATTTAGACTTTTGGAAAATTAGTTATCATTTTCACAAATTTTGAAGTAAAGTAAAAATGTTGCACAAAAAATATTGAAATAGAGTTGCATTGAGGTATTTGGAATGCTTTCTATATTAAACGAGAGAAGAACAAGTGAACAAATTTTCTAAACAAAACTTATATGATACTCAAATACAATAAACCTATTATGAATATTCATAATTTTATACGGCTCTATAAATTTCTGGTAAATAAAACACAATAATATTTACATACCTACAATGCTTTATTTAAAAAATAATAATTACACGCCGTTGACATATAAATTTGTTAATTACTAAAATACGTTTTTCTAATGTAACGTTGTAATAAATAACATTATGTATCCTTGTAAGGAAGGTTAATTTACATTAAAATTAATTCAATAACTAAATAGTATAAATTTTATATATACATGCCTAAGACTAGAAAAAATAAATTACTAACAGGTTCATTTCATCAAGTTTATTTATTTATCAACTTATCATATATAGGCTCTTTGCAATTTAAATTTGAGATTATTCAGCTCCGACATAAATTTCAAGTCCTTTACAAAGTAAAAAAACAAATCGCTTCAAAGCATCTTGTAGGCATAAAAATCATAAGTAATATATGAAACTGTATGAAAATTTCAAAGATTGGTGTGGATTAAAAAAAAGAAAACATTAATTAATAAATTCAATTTATTATGTTATTAATGTTAATTTTTACGAAAACTTAAAGCAAAAGTTTCTTTAATTTCTTTTTACAAATCAATTTTAAATTTTTTGTTATGATTCTCATACCTACGAGATTTTGTTTTTTTTTACACACGAGATGGTTAAAAATTTATGTCGGTAGTGGATTATTACATACTAGATATATATACAAATGCATATGTGTAGTATCTTTGAATAGGATAATGTCAAACTGCATTGAAATAAATTACGATTGAGTCTAATTTCTAGAGGCCTGAATTATTTTGCTGCTTTATGTTAGGTTTCTCGATTATTTAATTTATGACTTTGTGTGTAATGCTAATTCAGCATTTTATTACCTTAAAAATGAAAACAATGTACCTATTTTATATATTTCTGCAGTCGTATCTATATATAAATTTGTTTATAAATGTGAATTTGTGGGGAAAATTGTTATGACTTTATTTTCAAGTTTAATAAAAAATTTTTATTGGAAATGACATTATTGGTTTTATATATGAATATAGCGCACAAATCTATTTGTTACAGATATAGCGAGTATTAAAAAATTAAAAAAATATTATTATTTTTTTTTTTTAAATTGGGAAAGATTTTGAAATTTGAAATCTAATGAATTATATGACTTTTGGCGCCACGATTATTATTTTTGTGTCATTTATGCATCTTTTGAAATATTTTAATGTCTGGCCAATAAAAAAAAAAATAAAAATTTAATTGAATTTCGTATTGATTAATAAAAAAAAAAAGCCACAAAATATTATTTGATTGCAAGAATTATAGATAAATTTCAGTGCAAAGTTATTGAATTATTTTTTTCAATAATACCTGTAGTAAATAGTAATACAATATTAAAAAAAAAAATACCGAATACCTCTGATCTATTTATGTATACATACATATGTACATGTTGTGTTATGTATATTTTTAATCATTTATGTTCAGTTAATGATAAATATGTATATGAATGTAATTTTGTGATATTAAATAGTTATGATTTGTGGTTTTTAAAAATTGATATTTATGTCCATGGCCTATTCATTATTAATTTTATTTGTTATGCGGTTAACATTAAAGTTGTTATCTATTTAACAGCGTTTCTCAACCTTTTTACAATTGCGACCTATAAAATATGAGTATAAAATAACGTGACCCTCAATCTGAAATGGTATATACAAGTATTGACAAGTAGAAGAAATGAAAGGCACTTTTAAAATGTTTTATTTATTTATTATTTTAATGATTTATTTGTTGTTGACATTTACTTGATAATTTATTAAGTCTTGGCTCAATTGATTTACTCAATGGTATTATTAATGTGGCACCCACATCGTCAAGTCGATTTCTGTATTTAGTTTTAGCACCCGCTAGCGCTGAAAATCTAACTTCTGTTAAATCAGTATGTAGTTGAAAAAGGAAGAAGCATTTTAATTGCCTTTTCATGTAATATTTGGTATTCACAAATCACATTGTATTTGGATCCAAAATTTGTTCAAGTGTTTTTGATTATTAAATACCATTTCAAGTGCTTTATCGCAAGACAGTTCAATTATTTTCTCTCCCTCCAATGAAAATAAAACATTGGTTTCACATTTTAAAAATGGATTTTGAACCCAAGCTGATATAAGTAAGAACCAAAAGCGAGCAGTTTTCTGTACAATTTGTTTAAAGCGAATGAACAGAGCAATCTATTGGAAAATAGATGTATAGATTAATTCTTCTTACATAATCAAAATATTATATTATTTTTAATTTAATATATGTAGCATTTGTAAAAGAATTGTTCCATAAAAACCACCCATTGAAAATCTTTCGCGACCCAAATTCTGGTCGCGACCCTAAGGTTGAGAAACGCTGATCTATTATATTTACATGGCATCCAAGCTTATTTCTACGACCAAAATTAAGCTAAGGTAATTGTATCATGCAAAACGTCGAAAACGGCAAATATAATATAAATTATCGATGAGTTTTTAAGATAACCAGGACACAAAAAAGATAAAATATTGATAGAAATATAGATTAAAACATAAATAAATATTCTAAAATATCAAATGTGATAGAATAATACTAATTATTTTATACATCCTTTACGTTATTTTGAAGATTTTTAATAACATTACACAGATGCTTGGATAGAAATGCATTAAATAATATTATTGTATTGTTGGAAAAGTTATAGTTTTTTTTTTTTCAGTTTATTCAAGTTTCTGTAAATGCTTGACTATTGAAAAATAAAACTTGAAATCTTTCTTTCCTTATATCCCAAGTGTAATCTCGTTCTAATTTCTGAAAGAAAACCAAAAGAGACTTCCAGACACAAAAACAAAAAAGAATAAATCATAACACTTATTATATATATTTAATTTCAATGTATATGTATGTAAGTAAGTAAGGACATAAAAATATAATATAAATGTAGGTATTTATGAAAAAGAAAATGTCCTGTTTACAAAATAATATGGTTTTTACCTTTTTTCTCGTCTCTTTATGAATTTCAAATTTTGATAAAATAAATTGATAAAACCACATCGTTATTTTTAGCATTCAATTTCGCATCATCAAAATTCAAAATATAACTTTTATATAGTTACATTGTACATAATTTTCCTATTGTATATCAACATAGTAGGTACATAACATAGAAATCTACATTATATATTTTTTTTGTAATTATTATTTGTTTGGAAAAAAATTAAAAAAAAAAAACCAGCTTATAATTACTTTGTTAACTAAATCAATATTGCAAAAATTGATGAAAGTGCATAAAAATAAAATTCAATACAAATACCAATAAATACAATTGAAGGGTTTTCAAACATATTCTTAAATTTGGTAACCGCGAAAATTGAATATCAAATTTGAATATCATTATAGGCAGATATCGGTTTAGTGGCTTGAAAAATGAGATAAATTGTTGCTTCACCACGACACACCGCTAATTATAATACACTTATTCGAAAGCAAATTTGAATTGATAAAAAAAAATTGCCATAAATTTCTCCTTTCTGTATGTATAATCATAGTTGTGTTAACTATTTTTTAACTTGTGTATTTAAAGGATAGAAATCATGTCCTTCTTATATCAGATGTTTAGCTTAACCAAATTTTTTGGACAATTATTTATGAAAACTTTTTTATGTTCATCAACTCTTGTATGTATTGCTTTTGTTTTGTCTGGATTATATATATTTTAGATTACTGTTTTCGGATTTGATGAATAAAGGCCAGAATTTTGAATCGGATCAAGTTTCGTTTTGGGGTTCCCAAGTAATTCTTACCTAGGTTACCGTAAACACTGAAATATTTCTGCATGTTGTCTTAGTTTACGATTTTAAGATTTCTTTAATATTTTTTTTTTTGGTAACGTTAAATCGTTCACGCTTAATTGAAGTTGATATTTTTCTTTTTAACCGTTAGTTTTATCTGAATATTGATTACGGTTCATAACTATCGCCTTACACTTTAGTTTTATTCATACCAAAAACATTATTATTGAAAATAATTCTTTAATTGTATATTGTAATATAATAAAATGTATAAAAAATTATTAACATTGTTCTGAAATCAAGTTTCACCTACCTATGTCTTTATTGTTAGCATAACATTTTGTCAAAGTAATATTAGATTTTAAATTATTGTTTTTAAAATGAAATTAGATATGTTGTTTTTTTTTGTATAAAATATTGATTGGTTTTAATTTTTAATTTTAATATATAAAATAAATTCCACGCCGCTGTAATGAATGTCCAAAAAATGTAGAATCCTTTATATTGAAACCATAAAAAAAAGATTTCATTTTCTTCATTTTGCTTGATTTTGACTGATCATGGCTTAAATGTATATTTCTACAATATCCATTTATCCAACTTTTGTGATATAAATATATTATTTTAATGCATTATCTTTTTTGAGATAGCAATTAAAGAATAATCCATATTCTACAGTCAGAAATAAGATATAAACAAATCCCTTTATTTTTAAATTTTAGGTAGGTAGGCATACGTAAGCGCAATGTACATGTTCATAACCCCAGATTCGTAAGCAAATCTATAATAAATCATGAGGTTTATTAAAAAGCCAAAAATTATGTATATTTTATTATGTAAATACATTATTGTGCTTGCAAAAACAATATGTAGTACAAATATATGTATATATGTAAGAATAATTTATGTATTTAAATTTAACCGGTGCAGGTCGTAAAAAAAGCATAAGAATAAAGAAATAATCAGATAGTAATAATAATAATAAAAAAAAAGGATTTTTATGCTATTTGTTATTTTAATGCCGAGGATAAAAATATTTTATTAAAAAAAGAACACAGAAAAAGTTAATAAATTTTTTTTTTATTTCTTAAACCAAGGATGATTAAAAAGCTTAATATGCTATATACACTCGTATGTGCGTAAAAACAGTAAAATTAAGATTTGAGAGATAACTTCTTCGATTTTTTTTTAACATTTTATATGTCAACAGAACATATTCATTATGTTGAAAATTGAAATTCATACTAAAATTTAATTTAATTTATATTTCATGTAATATTTCATTATGATTGTTAAAAATTTATCTGTAACAGTTCCTGACACGAAGAGTATGACACAATCAATGCGTGTAGTATACATTTTTATAGAAATAAGGAAATAATCAAAATTAATTATAATACGAAAGTTTTAATACTAACACTTGCTGTCCCAATAGTATTAAATTGATTTTGATGAAAGTTAAAAAATTTATAATTTTAAATTCAAACTCAAGTCTTAAATGAAACCACTGACTTCTGTATATAAAAGACGAAACATCAAATTTGTCTATGTATTAAGGTCGAATAAGCTTTTCATACAAAAATCAAATTTTTGTATGAAAAATTTATTTTTATTTTTAAAAATATTTTTGTTTTATAAGAAAAAGGAGGACTTTCAATTTGACATGTAAGTATAAATTAATATTAATAATTTTTCTAATTTTTCAATAAAAAAAATTGCCAAAAACATTACGGAATATGCTAAAAATTCGTAATATTTTTGGCAATACAAAAGAAGAATGTTTAAAACCCATTTGATAGGGGGGGACCCGTTCAAATTTTTTTTTTTTTTACTGTGACGGCAAAAAAAAGAGTGCAGTCGAAAAAAAAACATTGAATGAAAAAAAAAATTAAGAAGAGATTCATTCTAATTCAGAACAGTACAAACAAAACCCTGTTGAAATTAATGCTCGGTATATAATAATAAGTCTTTCTAAGTGAAAATATGAATTTATCACATTTACGCTTAACATTTTATTTTTATTGTTTTAGCTATTTTTCTATTTTTAATATATTTCTGATATTAGTTAAGTTAGTAATAATTTTGATTAATTTGTGAATTTGAATAAATACTTTATTTTCATTGTTTATATGTTGTTTTATTCATAATTGCTTATTTTGAAGGCTGTTAACTTTTTTATTATTATTTTTGATACTTAGGTCTGTCGAACTTTCACTATCGAGATAACAAAGCCGCCAATCTTTGCTGATGCTTTAAGTTAAATTAGTTTACCTTCGCACATTTTAAAAAATATTTAGATTCAAATATTTAAAAATATTTATATTCTTCATATTATAAAATTTCTAATTATTTAAATTTTTTTTTTTCAATGTAATAAGTTTTTTTCCTACAGTGTATATTTATTTTGTTCGAACCATTTGACAGATAAAAATTTCTATGTGTAGTCTTTATACATATAGAGAAGTCAGTGATGAAACCGAATTTGGCATATATTATGATTTTTTGTGTGTTAATTATTACAAAAGTCAAACTAATAGGTATGTTTACAAAACTATTTTCAAGGCAATTGATTTTCTTATTTCGACACAAACATATTAAATTTTCTATGAGTTATATACTTCAAATATGATTTTAATATAATAATAATGAATTTTCTCTAAAGGAATATTAAACATTCATGTATAATATATTTTTAATTCATATTAAACTATGTCTGTTTACAAAACACGTAATCAAAAAGTCTGATAAGGATTAGAGATGTTTTTTTTTTTTTTGTTAAATCCTTACTATATTATATCTTTATCCTTACTATAGAGAGACAAACAAAACACAAATATAGAAAAAAATATTATACACAATTTAAGTCTATCTAATTTTTTTATTTTGAATTCTAGGTTAACAATATAAGTTTTCATAAATTATTCACATCACAATCGGAAGCATGACATTTTTCTGGGGAAAAGTATCGATTTTTTGCTATTTCTTAAAATTTATACTGAGAGCAGGGAGCTGCATAAATTTTATAAAAATTTAATATTAAATTTTATTCTTTTTTATTCTGTATTTTACACATAAAATATACACTCATGTATCCATGAAAATTGAAATGTATATAGTTCAGCTTTTAAATTTTTTAAATAATATTTATTTTATTTTGTATAGCGATTAACTTTTAAATTGTACCATTATTTATTATTCCTGTTTTAAAGTTATTTTGGGTTTAAGCGTAGAAAATTTTTTAAATAAATTGAATTGTAGCAAAAATTAGGTTACTGATACATAGTTACATAGTTGGTTTATGGTTGATGCTCAGAGTTGCAAGCCGAATCTGTACAAGCTTCACTGTAATTTTTTTTGAATTGCTTGAATTGCAATGCATTTGTTTATTTCGGAACTTTTGAGTATCTAATATAGTATACAGGAAAATGGGTTAACATTTCAAACTATATTCATGTTTAGTTAATAAATAGAATAAATAATAACGTATGTATAGAAACTAAAAATGGTAAACTTTACTTTTTTTCAAATTGGAATCATAGAATATTTAAATTGAAATACACAGAATCCATATTAGTTAAGTTTTACATCAAAAATAAAAATCGACTGTAGGTTTTCATTAGTGAACTTTGTAATCGATTTTAATTATTTATATGCCAAAATATGTATAGTATCGTCCATTTTCATCTTGACTAAAGGACGAGGTTCTTCAATTTGGGGTTGAGGAGTTAGAAGCCAAGGGTCTAAATTCTCTTCATATAAAAAATTACAAAGTATGTATTTTAAATTTTTTTCAAGGTGTTGATGGATTCTGATGTAAATTAGTGTGTGGGTGTAGATAAATGTCGATTAAAGGAGCTTAAAAAATGGCTAGACTCTGTTTGTTTCCAAGGATTTGGACTGGGGTCTGGATTTCGATTAAATTGTTCTATTAAATAATATGGCCAAATGTTATTGGTAATGAACGAATAATATGTTTAACTTCCGATTGTGATTGAATAAAAAGTATCTGAAGTCTAAATATTAAAAATGAACAAATTTTTTTTTATTATGTAAATTTTAAACGAATTATTTATTTATTTGGGTCGTTTCGAGAGAAAAGCCAAGAAAGAATTAATGAATTTATAAATGTGATAAAACCAATCAGAAATAAATTTTTAAAATATTTTTGAATTTAAAATTCTATATTTTTATTTGGGTTTATTTAAAAAACCTTGGTAGATTTCTTTATTTTCACATTTTAATGGCTCGTTCATGAACACAACCGAATATGATGGTGTATCCGTATGTATATTAATTATTTTGTATAAAAACTTATTTTGCAATATAATATTATTTATACATATCGTAATTGTGATAATCTTGAAAATAAGTTGGGTTCATCTGATAATTGAAGTTAAGTTGGATCCATTTTTCTTTTATTCCTTAAACAAATATATGCATAGTTACACATATAAAAAAAATGTACAAAAGCACTTCACCTTTTATTGTGGGGTACAAACAAAAATAATGGGGATTACATCGAAAGGAAAACACTATACATATATAGTAATGAAAATGTTTTTACATTTTTATTTAAATTCTTGTTTTCAAAATTAAAAATAAATATTTTTTTATGAAAAGAAAATATTTTCTTTTTGAAAATAAGTATTTTTTAAAGATGTACATATGTGCATATATAATATAAGAAAGTACATAAACATTTTTTTGTTAGTTAGGAATAAAAATACACTGTATGTAAATTCTGGTGGTTAGAAAGAAACTTCGTTATCTTAACCTTATTAATTAACTCTATTTGAGAACCTTATAATTTGAATCTTAATATATTATACTGTGATTGTAAAGCTGGCTTGTTTTATAATGAATGACTGATTTATAGATTTTCGTACAATTAAAGAAATTTATTACAAAAATTGTTTAGTTTATTTTAATAATTAACAATCCGATTCATGAACGATGACTAATTCAACTCGACGGACTGTTTTGGAGTTGAACGCGACAGACAACCACTTTTAATATAATCAACAACATATATTTTATGTTACTTGTTTTGTCAAGTAATTTTTTTTTTTCATTATTTTATTTCATTTCCAGATTTTATGTTATAGAAGAGATTATGTTAAAAAACTTTAAAAACTTTGAAATGTATACCAAGAACACTTTATTTTTTCTGTTAACTTAAACTTGGGATTATTTACAGAATTTTCTTTATATATGTTTCAACTGTCTTACATTTCCAAGTATTTAGTTCTTAAAAGTGCAGAGAATTTTCTTTTTTATTTTATTTATTTTCACGATTTATAAATTTAAAATTTTTGAAATTATGACAAAAAAAAAATTTTAAAACATACTATTTCTTCTTTATAAAACATAATACTTATAACATAATGTATGTTTAAAAAAATTTTTGCAATTGCAATTTAAGTGATATTCATTACTTAGCTATTTAAAAAAAAAATGGAACGGTACCTTTATCACACATTTTTCAAAATTTCGTTTAAAATAACTTTCGTATTGAAAAGTCCTTGAATCGACAGTATAGCACTTTTGTTCGAAACCCATTAAGGAAAGGTTTCCTCTAAAACTTGATTTAATTTATTTAAAAAAAATTGTTTTTCATCAATGTCTACGTTACAAATGCAATACACGTCAATCAATGAATATACCATGCCGTAAATGCTAAACGTAATTTGTTTTAAATTAGCTTATATCCTACTTAACCATTCATTGTGGATAAGTTAACTTTAATGACAGGATCCATAGGTCTAAATTGAGTAATTGTTCTAAAAAACTCTCTTGAGATAAATTAGTTACCAATTTTAACAACGACTGGTATAATATTATTAACATACGTATATGTATGTTTGTAAATACTATTAACATATATTTTACGATTAAATGAAAATTATAGAAAAATTAGGTATTTATATTTATAAATACTTATATATGTGTATAAAATTGTTAATATAACAAATTGTTTTAAATATAAAGTTTAAAGAGCCTAGATAGAAATTTTGGAAAAAATTTTGGCACGTTTCACATAAAAACCATTAGCTGAAAACGTGACCTATAAGAAAATAGTCAGTTTAGCTATAAAAAAAAATGTATAAACATTATAATATGTAAATATATTTTATAAAATTTTGCAATAAAATATTTGTATTCATATAATTTTAAAATTATTTAAAAGTAGGTTTATTTTGTCATCTTTAAAATATTATATTATATATTAACATTATAACTAATTATTACAGAACTTTGAAATAAAAATATATTTTATTTAATATTTATGTAAAATTGCATCAGATAAATATTTAAAATTAAATACGCTTTTATATCGTAATATATAAGGTTTTAAGGTATATATTATGCGACAACATGACGAGACGCCAACTTTTCTACTTAAAAACTCTTGATACGTCCTATAATCAAACCATGAAAGGCCAACATGAACGCATTCCCGCTGCTCCAGTCTGTCCAAATAATAATTTTATTTTTATTGTATAATTTTTCTTGTGAAATTTAATTACGGCTGTTCAACCTTGAATACTGTATTCAAATGTAATAATGAATGACAATTGTTTACAAAGCAGTCGATTTTCATTAATTGCATAATACTATTGACGTATATTTTCAACGGAGCTCATATCTAACAAGAAAAATATGTCTACAATTATATGAATACACCTGCGATTCTATTTTATAAACACAAAAATATGTTAACATTATTATTAATGAAATATTTAATTTAATTTACTCATCATATTATAACAATGAAAATATATATCTTAAAAATTTCAAACTTTTACGAAAATTATGATTTATTTATTTTTCTTAAAGTAATTTCCATTAGCTGTAATATAAAGTGATAATTTAATATGGCATTGATTTTATTAAGTATATTATTATTAAAATGTATATAGTTGAATGAATAAGCAAAAACTTTTCAATTTTCTTGTGGTTTTTCGTATAATTTGTTTTAGGGAAAAAATAAAACTATTATGTATACTAAAACTATATTATGCGTAGGCTTTGATCAAAATCAAAAAGAACATAAATAATTTTTAGTTGATTCTATATGTATAAATTAATAGAATTATGAAAATTTATATTTTCTGTTTCATCTATAATAAATCTTGAATTATTTAAAATAAAACTAATGATTTATTTAAATTAGTTAAACAAATTTTTTTATATTATTCAGCGTATTTCATGAATTTTTATAATAAATAATTGCAGTAGTTAATTATCTATCATACAGAAACATAATTTTCCCTTTGTTCATAATACAAATATCATTTTTTATAAACAACAATATTTATTAAAAACTAATGATTTATGACCGAAAGTTGCTGCACTGCACAAAATCAAAAAAAAAATTAACTAAAAATACGTGATGTAAATTATTCAAGAAAATGAAAATTCAGAAACTTTCAATTCTTTTACGAATTAATATTATAAATTTAAGCCTTGTAAAATTATTATAAAATAAATCAAGTATTACATTTTAATCAAATTATTGTTTAGTATATTTAGTATAGATTAGATAGTAATGCATACATTTGCACATTCGTGTATGCAATAAATTTTGAATGTATGTGATTTTCTATTTAAAAGACGTTTCTCCTCATGTATCTAACATTGCAAATGTTTTTGGGCCAATGCAGACTTAACATTTTACATATAGTCCGCTGTCTAGTAACGATAAGCCTGAAAACAATTACATATTTATTCCCATAGCAAACTTATGAATAATCTATTGCTTGTTGAGGTTGATATCAATTGTAAATTGTCAATTATCAATTGTCAATTATTTAAAACGGGAAAACCGATAAGTAGTGGTTTTCGATATCTACTATCTGTTCGCATATGATAGCAACATTTGTGATAAATAAATTTCAGAAACTCATATTGTCTCAGCTTTCTAGCTTAAAAGAAGTATGTTTTACATTTGTTTTATTCCAAAAAATTAATACTAGCATTTTAAACTTTTTTTTTTTGAATACACCTAATTAAAGTTCTCTTTATTTAAGTTCATTTTATATTTATAATTAATCAGATAAGCAAATAAGCTTAATATATGTAAATGAAATATGTAATTATTATGGGGTAATAAATAAAATGAATTCCGAGTATTTCAATAGAATATATTAAAATAACTAATACTGTTCGAAGTGAAATAAAAGTTATTATCGTAAATTCTGATTTTAATATTTTAAACTAATACGTTAGGTACATGAAATTTTTATGATTTCTGGTTATCATTTAAACGAGACAGGAAATTCATTTTAATGGTCAAGAAGATAAATGACGTAAATTTTTGGCCTAATAACCTAATTATTCATGAATTTAGAGATAAACATACTAACCATTTTCGTCAACCAAAGACAACTCGTCACAACCGAGGCACCTAAATTTATTTTATCAAAATGTACATGAACTAAGGACAAAAACTAATTGTTTGTTTGCTTCTTCATGTAATTGTGATTACGATGTCCTTATTTTGACGGAAACTTGGCTAAATGGCGACTTTGCTGACTCTGAGATATTTCCTCCTACATATATGTTCTATAGACGCGATCGTCATCAGGGCACTGATGCAACCACAGTGGGGGGCGGTGTCGCAATAGCGGTGAAATGCTATTTCGATTCTGAAAAGGTTTTGATCCCTGAGAATGATCTAGAAATTTTATGTATTAAAGTCAAACTTTGTGATTTTTGTTTGTATATTTTAGATGTTTATTTGCCACCTAAAACAGGTGATGCTAGGAAAGATTTATATTTAAGCTTGATTAACTCACTTGATTTTTTAAATGAGTTGATTTCTGACTCAGATATGGTTTTGTTTTTGGGAGATTTCAACTTGTCCGCTACTTCTTGGCTTGTTGATCCTGAATGCGATTGTTTTTTTCCTACTTCTTCATGCTCAGTTGAATCTTTATTAACTGATCATCTATTCTCTCTTAATTTCGAACAAAATTCCTCAATTAAAAATAGTAATGGTAAGCAATTGGATCTCGTTTTTTCTATTAATTTCTCTTCTATTTCTGTTAATCATTGTGCCGATTCATTGCTTCCTGAGGAAATACACTATCCTGCTCTTATTATTTGTTTAGATATTGATTTTTCTTCGAATGACTTATTGTCGGAAAACAGTTATTCCTTTAATTTAGTAAAGCCGATTTCATGGGAATGAATAATTCTCTCAGGCTTATAGACTGGAATTTTTTACATACTGTTAACATGGAGCAGGCTACTAAAAGTTTTTACTCAAAAATTTTCAAATTATTTCTTGAATTTGTTCCATTTAAATCCAATCGCATTCGTAATTTCTCTCCGCCTTGGTATACTGATGCGTTGAGATCTCTCAGAAACAAGCGTAATATGTTATGGAAAACATATTGTAATGCCAGAAATGAGTCTACACTGAGTCAGTATTTATGTGTTAAGGAGGATTTTCGAAGGCTACACGCAGAGAAATGCCTTTTCATTCAATATGATTATATCAGTCATAGACTCCTAATCATAACGAAAAAATAGCCCTATGATTAAAAATCTTCGCGCAAGATGAATAATCTTTGCATATAATTACTACGTTATACATCGTGATTATCTTATGATTTACCTGAAATCATAAGTTATGATGCTTAATCATGCTAGTCATAAGTTATGATTAATACAAAAACTTTTTTTTTTCACTTTTTATTTTATTTTCGGTGATTAAAATTCAGATTATTTACTTTAATTACTAAAATAATAGTACATAGTTGAAATTTTCTGTAATGTCGCTAAAAAAAAATAAAAAACCAAAATTTTTTTGCTTTCTTCGGGATTCGAACCTGCGTCCTTAACATTACAAATAGCCAACACACCACACAGAAAATGTGTATACCAAATTTATATTTTCTATTTTATGTACATTTTAAATTTCAATGCCGTAGCTGAGTGGTAGTGTTGGCGGATTGCAATGCTAAAGACCCAGGTTCGAATCCGGAAGAAGACATAAGAAATAAAATTGTAAATTTAATAAAAATATAATAAATAAAATTTAATAAATTAAAAAAATATTAAAATAAAATAAAAAAAAATTAAATAAATGAAAATTAAATAAAAAAAAATTAAATAAAAAAAATTAGTAAAAAAAAATTAAATTTTATTTTCTTATGTAAAATAGCAGCCATTACTCGCTTTTAAGACGTAAGAAATGAAATCGATATTATTGGGTTGCAGGATTTATGATTTTGCAGTCATAGTGATTGTTTTTACCCTTAGTCATTGTTTATGATTAATATTTACGGTTTATGATTAGTTATTAAGAGCTGAGTTCTCTGACTGCTTTACGCATATGTACAATCGTCATAATCATAATATCTGATTGGATTTCTCTCCGTGTATGTAATATTTGTCATTCTAATTTTTTGCTTAAACTCCAAAATGATCTAAAATTAAATCCAAAAGAATTTTGGAATTTTGTTAATTTAAAAAGAGGTTCATCTTCATATCCAACAACTCTCCATTACAACGATGTCAGTAGTGACAATAATTTCATTATTGCTAATCTTTTTGCTGATTTTTTAAAATCTTCTTTCGAGGCATCTCCTTCTTCAAGCCTGCCTAATCTCGACTCTGTCAATACGTATACTTTTCTTTCTAATTTTAATTTCAGTATTTCAAAACCTGAAATTTTGAAGCATATTCAAAAACTAAAAAATACTAATACTGTAGGACCGGATGGCATTCCTACTTCATTCTTAATAGGATGTGCGGACAAATTAATTGAGCCACTTTATTCTTTATTTAATATGTTCATTTCACTGTGTAGCTTCCCTTCTATTTGGAAAATATCCTACATTATTCCCCTTCATAAAAAATCTAATAAAAGAGATATTCAGAATTATAGGCCTATTTCCCGCTTATCTTCTTTACCTAAACTATTCGAGTCAATCATTTCTGAGAACCTCCATTTTTATACCAAGCCCATCATTTCGGATAGGCAGCACGGTTTTGTACGTGGTAAGTCAACTTCCACCAACCTTTTAGACTTCACATCTTTTTGTAACACTAAATTTCTTTCCGGTTATTATTCGACTGTATTTTTACAGATTTTTCAAAAGCTTTTGATAAACTATGCCACAAAACCCTAATTTATAAATTAGACAAAATGGGTTTTCACTCAGGTTATGTGGAATGGATAGCTGATTATTTATCCAATCGCTACTATCAAGTTTCATTTAATAATTTCCTGTCTACGCCATTTTTAGTAAATTGTGGTGTCCCTCAAGGTAGCCATCTGGGTCCTATTTTCTTCATTTTATTTATTAATGATCTTCCGAATATTTTAAATTCGTCAGAAGTTCTTATTTATGCAGATGATGCAAAAATTTTTAAAGCTATATCTTCCTATTCTGATTGTATTGATTTACAAAATGACATCAACTCATTTTGTAATTGGTGTACGTCAAATAATCTTCTTTTAAATGTTAGTAAATGTCACTCTATGTCCTTCTTCAGGAAAAAAAGCAAAATTGATTTTCAATATACTATTCAATCCTCTTCATTGACAAGATTTGCAGAAACCACTTATCTTGGAGTTTTGTTGGATGAAAAATTGAACTTTGTTAAACATATCGATTTTGTAGTGAATAAAGCTCTTCGTATTCTTGGTTTTATTAAACGGCAATCGAGAGAATTCAGTGATCCTTATGTCATGAAGCTTCTTTATTCCTCTTTTGTCCGTCCTATTTTAGAATATTCTTGCCAACTCTGGAATCCATTTTATGGTATTCATATCTCTAGACTTGAATCTGTCCAGAAAAATTTTCTTCGTTTTGCTTTGAGGCGCCTTAATTGGCAGGACAACCTTAATTTACCTCCGTATTCTGACAGACTTCAACTTGTCAATCTTCCAAGTCTAGAGAGTAGAAGGGTTTATCTGTCGTTCAGTTTTATCCACAAGGTTATCGAGGGCAAGATGACAAGTAGCTGTTTAATGTCTAACTTATTTTTTAACGTTCCGTCACGTAGCCTTAGAAATTCCGATGTTATTTATATCAAATTTTCAAGAACCAACTATGGTCAAAATAGCCCACTAAGCTCCATGTTCAAAATTTATAACAGATTCCACTTTCTACTTCAAACACATAGTTTCGATAGTCCTTCTTTTAAAACTCAATTTTATATTTTATCAGCTAGTTCAAATTAATTTGTGCAATATATATTATTATAGTATTTACTTATATTTTAATTATTATATAATTTTTGTTTATTATTATTTTTTTTTTTTTTATATTATTGTATTATTATTGTATATATATATATTTTTTTTAATATTATTATAAGGATATTTTCGCTTGTATTAAGCATTTGTAATAAATAAATGGTAAAAGTGGTAAACTAAAACTTTTGAGATTCTTATTATAATGTGGTTCAATAAGTATATGACATCTAAATAAGGTCTCGGGTGTATTTGGGTAGTTCTAATGTTCTTTATATATAAATTAATTGAATAATTATAGTTATTACATTATAAACTTCTTGATTCATTTTTTAATTTGTTAAAGCATATTTTGGTTAAGAGTCATGTTTGTTATCGTCAAAATTTTAAATTGATTGAGTTTTTTTCTTTACTTTTTCATTTTCATATTGACTGAAATATTTATTCTTAAAATAAATTTTCAAACTTTAATAAACTTTTTTCTTCCTTCTTGTCCGTACAAAAATTTCGCAATATTTCAATTTGAATAATGATATTATAGAATGTTTTTGTATATTATTATATATACATACATTACATTATACATAACAGACATAATAATAATAAAATAATTAAATAAAATCTATATTTTGTTCTAAATAAATGATTTTTTGTTGTCCTTTTTTGTTGACAATAACAATTACGTTAGAAGTGAATTAATTTTACAATAAATGATGAGGTTTTATTTTTTCTGATCAATTATTTTTTGGCGAAAGCAATGCTTAGTCATATTTTAATTAAGTCTATAAAAATCCATTCGTAAAAATATATATATTGAAAATACGTCCAACATATATCACATAAATATATACTTCAATTTTTGAAGTATAAATTTATTTCTTAGTTTTTTTGCTTTTTTGAGGTCTAAAGATTTTGTTGCTTAGCCTTAGGTTATTATAATCTTAATTCATGATTGTGCTAAATTTTTTTTATATTTTCTTCAAGTATCCGTAAAATTTCGGATAAAAATAATTAAAAATTGCTGAAAATAAATCTTTTGATAAAAATATGTTTCACATTCAGGACAAACATAGCAAGAACCTATTCAGAATTAAAAATTTTTACGTGAAATAATACTTATTTATTTATTTATTCATTGCTTAACTCAAACAATTTACAAAAATTTAAATTTACAAAAACTTACATTTACTTAAATTTATAATATTAACTTAAATTTAATTTTAATTTAACATTTCAACAGTTTATTTTTTATTGTTTCTTTGTTAAAATTAAAATCTAATACATGGCTATATTTATTACAGTTCATGAGCATCCTATTTACGGGTTCAAATTTCCCGTAGTTTGTTCGATGAAAAGGGATGGTGAATAAATTTGTAGTTCTTAGACACCTATTATATTTAAAATCAATTCTAGAGGCATTGTAAGGGGACAAGATTTTATTGTTGATAAGATCAAAAATGAAGGTTATATCAGCGATTTCTCTTCTCTTTTCTAAGGAAGTCAAATTTATAAGTTTAAGTCGATCATTATAAGGAGGGAGCATAAGATTATTCTGCCATGGAAGATGTCGTAGAGAAAACCTAAGGAAGTTTCTTTGAACAGATCAATTCTTAGAATATGGTCTTTATAATAGGGGGACCAGACTTGAGTTGAATATTCTAGATTAGGGCGTACAAGACAAGTGTACAAGGATTTCAGGATGTAAGGATCATCAAATTACTTACTCTATCGTTTAATAAAACCTAACATAGAACTACCTTTGTTAATGGTTGTGTTGTAATGTTCTCTAAATGTCAATTTTTCGTCAAATGTTATACCTAAGTCCCTAATTCAATTTTTTCTTACAATGTTTTCGTTATTAAAAGAATAGTTACTATTTAGAGAATTAGCACAACGAGTGTAACTATAACATAAGTAAAACATAAATGAATTACTTTTCAAATTATCCAACAACTAATAATATTTATGTTTCTAATGTTGTTGAACATATTTTTTTTTCACTTAATATTGATTTGTGTAAAGGTCTCTTTAGAAAATGATTTTATATTTATTTAAAAAAAATCCATTATATATATTTTCGAACAACATATGCATAAATATATATTTATTGAATATCACATTTTTTTTTTTTATTAAATTATATTACTTTCATACATTTTTTTAGAGCAAATAATTCAATTACATAAAGTTCTATTTTACCTCACATAATATATCTTTTCCCAATTTTATGTTTTTTTTACCATTTCAATTTTTTATTTTTGTATAAAATTTTTTTTTTATTTTAAAGTTGGAAAAAAATATTTTTTATACAATTTAAAGTTATATTGCTTTATATATGGAAACTCACATAGTTTGTTGAAATAATAATTTATTGCTTTTTAAAATGCTCATATGTAAGAAAACAAAAAGGATATTTTATGCTTGTGACATAATAATTTGAATATACATACGTTTATGTTTCTTTATTATTATGGAAAATATTGAGTTAAGTGAATATTTGAAAAGATAAATATTAGATATATATATATAACGATTTTTTCATATATACTTTCAATCAGCAATCTCGAGAATTGTGATCACTTTGTTTTATTGTTGCAATTCAACAATTAACTATGTAACTGCACGCGTAAGTGAGTAAGAGTGAGTCTTAATGAAGTATTTGAAAAAAAGTAACAGATTCGATTAATTTTTACATGCACTGTATACGTAATTACATATAAATATAGAATGTAAAAGAAAATTATAAAATTCATTATATTAGTTATGCAATTAATATATATATTTAAAACTTTTTTACTTTTCTCAAGCAAAAATTATCTGATAACAAAGTGGTCTATATCTATATCTTGATCATTGTCCTTCCGGTTTATTTTAGAAATCAATATTTTTAAATATGGATCAATTTACTACATTGTTAATCACATTTGTGATGAAGGTAAAAGTGTAAAATATCTCTGATTTTGTGTAATACTTTCTTTTCTTTCCAAAAATACTTATTTATACTGAAATACTAATTTTCATTAATTATAGCGTTTAATTTTTTTGAACTTTTAAATTTTATATAATTTTTATCAAATACCCTAAAATATTATATATACATGAGAAATATGGCGATATTAAGAGGACTTGGAACAAAAATGTTGGGGACGGAGCAAATCCTATTAAGAATTTATTTTGTAAACATCTATAACTAAAAAGATATATTTTCTATTTCGTTGCTGCAAATAATATAGATAATTTCCTTTCTATAATGAAATTAATGGAAATTGTAAAAAATGTCAGAAAATAGAAGAAAGCTATCAAAACCATCAGTGAAAATATATTTCGGAAAAAAATAAAATTGAAAATTGCATGTTATTGAGAGATGAGTATTATTTTTCGCTTATATTTTTAATAAACCTTTTCAAAATTTTCTTTATCTCTTATGTGTTTTTAAGTACAGTGAAGAGATAAACATTATTTATTCCTGTACCCAAAATCCGTTTTTAGTCTTATTTTGAGTTCCAAACATTTTTCAATCAAATTTCAGCCACATTTTAAATCTTTGGACCCAAGCTGTTTTTTTAATTGCTACATTAGATAGACTCTATACTAATTATCATTGAAATCCATTGAAACTTTTGAAATGTAAGTTTTATTGTATAATAATTTGGACCACTTGTAAGTACTTTAAAAGTCTTGAAACCTAGAGATTAAAGTTAGCAACATTTCGCATATTTTCGTATTCATAAAGTCGAAATGGACTAATAAACATTTTAGAGGCGAACGCACATCTATACTGTAAATTTAACTTTAATTTTTTTAATTTCAAAATTATATGCCTAAAAATTTCCCTATCGAGGGTATTCTTACTAATTATTAGCAAAATGTGGCAGAAAAAGTACCTGAATTAAAAATTCAGATAGAAGTTACATTTTTATTCATTTATAAAACACACTTATGAATAAGTGTGGAAAGTCCTACTCCTCACTGTACAATCTGTCATTCAATTTTTAATAATGCATCTAGAAGGGTATTATTATTACAATGAAAAAGAGATTTTATGAATGAAAATTTTATATTATGATTGTGGTTTTTTTACCTTTATGTTTTTCTAATGAAATATTTTCTATATAAAGGAAGTTGACACTATGCATTATTTATTGATAGATTTTCTTTCCATAATACACATAACTATATAGTGATACCGGTATTGTCGTACATAAATAACTCAAGTGTATAATATACCTTTGTAAAAAGAATTTGTGGTAAATTTAGAAACATAAAACGATAAACGTCTTTCATAAGTAAAAAGGTAAAAAAAAAACAAAAAATTAAACCAATAAAGACCAAAAAGTATATGTTAAACAAAATTTAGTTTTGATTTATGGTTTTTAAGACTTAATTTAAATTTGAATTTAATGCAGATATTAACTCTTTCAATTTTACATATAATTTTGTCTTTTTTATTATTATGAAGGGTTAGAATATTGGGGTTTTAAAACTTTCGACAAACGTTCTAATCTTTTTTTCGTAGTTGAAACGCATGCTTTTTCAAATCATAACATATTTATAATTTATATATTTAAAGTTTTGTCTCTAAAGATTTCTAATTTTGTTGGTTAAGTCTCTACTAATTTTGGAATACTTTAGGTTATAGCGAAAGTTTGTTTCAATCGCTTTCGTTCACTCTGATCTTATCAGTGGATTATGTGTGAACAAACTTGAACCAAAAATAATTGTCCACACTATTGTACATATAATACTTATTTGCGCATATTTTGATCGGGTCTATAGTTACATTCCACTACCTTACGAACATTAACTGGATTGAAATTAAATTAAATTTTGAATGAATCACCGACCGTTTGTACTATTGTTCGTTTAATTTTATGTTCTTATCCATAATCCATATATAAGAACAATTTCATTAATTTTGTTTTAAGAAATCTTATACAACATCATTTATTCAATTTCTAATTTTTTTTCTTACTTATATAAACAAGTTCCGGACACTTTAATGGATCATCATGAAAAATTAAAAAAAAAAAATCATTATTTAAATATTCAGGATTGTTTATTTTTGTTGTATACAATATATATATATTGTTTTAAGTTAATGAAACAAATTTCAATGTCCTGTTAAATAGAGATAATGATCCGATAAGAAATTTTTCTATCTTTAAATTTTTAAAATTTAATTTACGCGTTTTCAATCAATCACTATGACAATAAAATATATATATAGTATACGGGGGGGTGCCTTAATCTAAAGAGACATAACATAAATTGAGGTTATGTCGCTTTTAAAGCGACATAACATCAATTTATGTTATGTCGTTTTCTGAAAGTGTAATAAAATAAATTTATTAAGTGACTTAACCTAAATTTATGTTATGTCGTTTTGTGTCATTAATTGAAAACGACATAAGATAAATTTTTTTTTCTATAACTTATCTAATCATTATACAGTTTGTTTTTGAATATAATTATTTTTTCCATAACTATTATACAGTTTGTTATTAAATAAAACAATCTTTACAAATATTTCTGGTCCTAGAAAATTCCTGATCATCCTAGAAAATTCCTAATCCGCGGTGGCGCATAGGTGCGGGTTGCGCGGTGGTGCGGGCGGCGCGGGGGTGCGGGTGGCGCGGTGGTGCGGGTGGCGCGGGGGTGCGGGTGGCGCGGTGGTGCGGGTGGCGGGATGGTGTGGGGCGCGGGGCCAGGGGCGCGGGTGGTGGGGGGCGCGGGTGCTGGGATAAATAAAAAATGTATATAAGCCAACATACATAATTATAATTATTTCACTTTTGAATTATTCTTAAATTTTAAATGTTAAGAAGTGAAAATTGACCCACTTCCACTTCATATTCTGTAACAATGCATAATAGCAATTTTTCGGATGACCGGTAACAGTAATAGAGATTGAAAATAGTACTGAAAAACAAATAAAAACTAGATTATATGGGTTATGTTTTTGGTTGTTTATAGAATAGATATATTTGTGGGGTTTCGATGTTTATAAAAGAAATATTTACTGAGCAATATGGGTTTTAGGCTCAAGTGATGTTCATTAAATTACAAATCCATTCCTCTTTTGTGATTCTTTTCTTTGAAATTGGATATGCAAACCTTAGTTTGCTTGCTTAAATATTATTTAACAATATTTATTTGTAAGGAATAGGATATGCAATAAAATTCATAATAAACTTCATGATAAACTGAACACTTTTTAAGGTATAAATATGATCAATATTTCTTAAAAAAATTTCCTACCTAAGTCATTTTAAAACTTTTATGTGAATAGAAAAAATTAACTATATATATTTAACTGTTCGGACGGAGAAAGGAAAGAAATATTTCTTGTTTCTACATATAATAAATATGTTATAGGTACACATGTAAATATATGCAGTTTTTAAATAAATTTTAGTCCTTAAGATATTAGTTTGTCCTTATTTAAACTTTATTTTTTTTTTTTTGGGTCAAGAGGAAAAAATAATAAATTTAACATCGAAAAATATATCCGTTGTACATATTAAACATAATGTTCGGTATACAGAAAATATGTTATAAATAATTTTCTTTAGATTTTCCAAAGTTTCCTTTTTCGAGATATTTTTTTTTTTTCAATAAAATTTGAAAGAATAATTTTGTTTTTTTGTTCAAAGCATGGTATGGAATTCAGAGGGAAAATTGGTATTTTTGTTTTTAATATGAAATGTGGAAAAAGAGTTACGCTTGGAAAAGAAATTCAAGTTAATTTAATTTTTTTTAAAAATATTTTTCTGTTTCTTTTTTTGCACATTTTGATGTTAAGTTTTTTTTTTTTGGTCAAATTATTCTAAAAAAGTTTTTAAGTATATCATAATTTAACTATTAATTTGCATTTATTATAAATTTACGGATTATTTAATTTTTTGAGGTTATAAAAAATTTAATTCATTTTAGATTTAAGAATTATGAACAAAATGGTCATTAGTAGAAACGGAAATTGAACCAAATAGTATAATTTCGATTGAAATCTATTTTCTTCGATCAATAATTTCTTAATTGCATACTTAATAGAAAATAACTACATTCTGAGCTTTTGTTCAGCCCACTAAGGCTAAAACGACTAACGGGTGGCAATTAAAAATCTGCACTAGCTGTATCTCACTGACTTATCTTATAATTATTGTTGAAAATCTTTTTTAAAGATTCTAAGATTCATTTGTTCATAATAATTGACTTCAGACCGGAATAAGTTGCTCGTTACACGGTAATTTTCTGCAAAATAATGCACACTGTTCATTTGGGCACGTTTTCGAACTGGAACTATATTTCTTCTATAGTGTATTTTTTTCCAAAAGTTATATTGGCTTCAAAGAAACGCACAAGGTATTTTTAGCTTTAAAATTAATTTTTTTTCAAACGATGAAACAAATAATTTGTTGTTTGGTACAGTAACAAAATTAAATACTTTGCATGGAATTCTATACGTTAGTATTGCATTTGTGCATTAGTGTTAATTTTTATTTGCCACCCGTTATGTATTTATACAACTACAACTACACTATATATATCAGATACTTAACAAAAACTGATATTTTGTTTCTGACATAATGAAATTCGTATCTAAAAAAAAGGATAGACAGGAAACTCTCCCCAATCTAAAAGGCTATTAAGAAAGGTGTAAAAATTTTTATGAGAAAATACGAAAATACCAATTTAGAAATTTTAAATTGCACTTAAATGCTATTATTATATAAACTATATGTACAAATATATAAGAATATTTTCTACATTTTCGTAAAGACATAAATGGGTTTAGGCTTCATTAAAAATTTATTGTTTGTTTTGGTGGTTTGTTTTTTAATACTTTCAGCCTCTAATTGTATTACTGTATTCCAGAAGAGAAAAAAAATTAAATTTTCCTAATTAAAATTGTTCAATATAAAAATGAAAAATAAAAACAATAAAAAAAGAAAAGTAGAATAATCTTCTTGTTTTTTTTTTATCCTTAAAAGCGTTAAAATTTTGCTTCTTTTAATAAAATTTGTATTATATAAAAAAAATTGGTTAAATTTTTTTTTTATTTAAATTTTTTTTTTTTAAATATCCTTGAATTGTAAAATTTAGACGACATAATAATTTTGTTCTTTAGTTTAAAAAAGAAAATTTATGAAATTAAATCAATTTTGCGTTTTGGTATTTTATCTGCAAATGTCCGACCCTAGCAAGAAAATGAACATTAGGGGACTATTACGTCGAAGATCTAAATGTGCTGGCTATAACCAAACTCAGGGAGGTGATAACATTCTTTAACGTCATGGGGTGGGTTTAGAGGTCTGTGTTAAACACCATACTACGTTTCGAGAATGAGTGGTGTCAAACGGCGCGCAAGCGGTAATTGGGAACAACTCTAGTTTGAGTAGTTCCGCCACTTTAACCAACAAACCAACTAGCGTTTAGAATCGGTACCTACTAACATTTATGTACAAATAAATTTAATTGTGCATAACATTCATTCTACTTTTTTTTTATACATAATTCATGTTCAATATTCATAATAAGAATATTAAAAATTTTTTATCTCTATTTTTTACATTAAGGATTCTATTGTTATAAGTTTGAATTATTACTGAGCCACGAAACTTTCATCTAACAATTTTTCTTTTACTTGGTTGTTCATTGCGTATTAAATGAGATATGAAACTTCCATCTAACAATTTTTTTCTACTTTTTTTTTTTTCAATAAAGTTCATTACTAAATAATGATTTTTGAGAAAGAATTCTGAAATTTGATCTAGAACTGGCAACCGATTAGCCAAGAGCTAAGTCGCCCAAGTAATCCATGTTGATATTTAATATTCAACAATTTTTTAAATTGACATAAAATTCTTCGGCTTTTTTTTATATACACACGGATTTGAACATTTTTCATAGTTTACCTTTTTTTTTAATTTAAATATAAATTTAATATTTCGAAACGAGAAGAGAATCATTTAATTGAATTTTTATTATGGAACTCGTTTTTCAAACTAGCTGAAAACATGAAAGTGACATTTTTTTGTTTAAATTAAAGTTATTTAAAAGCAAAACACATTCAATTTAAATTCAACAACATAAAATAAAATATAATTATTTAAAAAGTAAAAAAGCAAAAAAATTAAAATAAATTAAATTTGATTATTTTTCTTAAAAGTAAACATTTAAATAATAATTAATTAAATAGATAAAATTGTAACAAAAAAAAAAGTGTTGTGACTTTTATAAGTTTAATTTAGCCTTAAGCTTTTTATTGACTATGCAGATAAAATGTTAGTTTTGACTTTGAAAGATTATTGTTTTAATTTTGGGACTTTTCTTTTGCTTTTATTTTCATTATTAAATTTTTATAATAGAAATTTAAGTTTTTAAATGAAATTTTCTTTTGAAGGTAAATAAATATAAATGAATGAGTTCAAAACAACTACATCGGATTTTAGTAAAGTTGTGGGAATATCCAGTAATAGATTTGAATTTTGTAAGATTGAAGAGAGTTTTTAAATTCTAGCAACACAGTTTTATAAAGCTATATGCTTTGACGCAAGTTGTTTTGTCTGCACTTTTGCTTGACCAAAACTCAAAACCCTGTCCCAAATTATCTTCGATATAAAATTAAATTAAGTTTGTGTGGAAATTTTTACCCTATTAGATAATTAATTGAGAAATAAGTTTATTTTATTAAAATGAAAATTTTGTGACCAGAAATATGAAACTATGAAAATGAAATGCTCTGTTTCCAAAAAAGTAATAAAATATCTAATAAAATCGAAATTTCGTATGCAATTAATAAGCACGGAAATTATAAAAATACACATTTTATATTTATCTGCATTTTATATGTAGGTATATAAGAACTATTTTTAAATCAAATTGGATGATAAAACAAATCATTTTTACAATAAGAAGTGTTTTCAATGACCCTAGCCTTCTTATTTCCATTTATTTATATATTTTTTTTCTTCAAAGTTTGCTCTTTTTCTTTCACTCATTTACATTTAATTAGAACCTAGTCCTTATAACATCCTTATTTAATCTGAAGTAGGAAAGTTTTTTTTTTCATCCAAAAAGTGAAAGGAAAATATTGGAAATAAAAATATTTAACGTCTATGATTTATTAGTTATATTATGTATGGTGAACCACTAACTATATATTGATTTCTTAAACACGTATGCATAGTGCATTCTTCGATGGATTTTTCATATTTATTCCATTATGAAAATGACAGTGATTAAGTATTTCTTTCGCGTTGTATCAATTTCATCGAGAAAGATTAAACACATATCCCTAAAAATAATAAACTAAATTCCGTTGACCGTCCGTGTCGTCCCATGCAGATATTTCTATTTTGTGGGACCGAGATGAAAAGTTAAATACTTTTTGTATTATAATAACAATTATTACATATATATTAATTTTCATTTTTAATCTAAATACTTGAATGAAAAGCCTAACAATTTGGTTTTAAAAGAACTTATATATGAGTATTTATATAATTACAAATTATATAATCAAACAAAATATTACAAAACTTTTCGCATTTCACTTGTCGTTAATTTCTGATGACAAGCGAATGTTCCAATTAAGATAAATTAATTTTTAATATGTATACTATATATAATAATGACAGCCTTAAATTTAATCAACATTATTCGAACCTAAATCCCTTTACTAATGTTACAAGTTTGTTTTCATTGAATTTTTATTACAAAAAAAAAATAGAAAGTAAATTTATATACATGTACTAAAGATGTTTCTCAACAACACAGAAACAAATAAGAAATAAAGCAAAGAAAAAGATATGAAATTCATTAAAAGTTTCTTTTTATTCATTTTGCCTTTTTCTTTTTTTAATAAATCTACAACATTATTATAAAATAAAAAAGGTATATATACATACAGTGTTATTCACAGGTACTTAAAGCGCACTCGAAACTTTTGGCATATAATCAAAGTTTGTTATTTTCTTTTCATCCTTAAAAATTACTAAAATGGAATTTGATAGAATGGTTTTTTTGGTTTATATTATATTTAATTTAAATTCATTTTATTAATCTGATTAAATGTTCATTTTAAAATAAATGTATATTCTTAAGAGTTAATAAAACTGTGATTCGTAATCAATGGATTTTTTTTTTTAAAAACAACAAACACTTAGTTCAAGAAGTGAACAAATTGAAAAACTGATACAAATTCCAGTCCGAGGTGGGAATCGAACCCACAACCGAACACGGCGTAGGATAAGGGCAATACCACCGAACACGGCGTAGGATAAGGGCAATACTACACCATGTCGGTAGACATTTTATGGTTCTATTTTTTAAAAAAATTAATTTGAAATGTTGTAATTTTGAAATTATGAAAAATTAAAGGAAATAAAAAATTCTAAATGTAACATGATATTATTTTTAAATTATATATTTACCATCGACAGAAGTACAAAATAATGAAAACGTTCACAAACTATAATCAAATTGTTATTGAAGAAAAAATTTTAAATTATAAAATGTGTTTTTTTAAACAAATTTTCATTCATGAAATAATAATTAGCTATTTTAGTTATTATTTATATTAAAACCGCAAATTTGATACCCTAATGATTTTGTATTTATTGCGGGAACTATTAATTTGATAATATTTACATTTTTTGCGAAGAATTATGATAATAATAAAATTCTTTATAATGATAATAATAAAATTAAATCATAATGGTCAATAAATAAAAAAAAATTAATAAATATATTTATGACTGACTGATCTTGGTTTTCTCATTATTATAGAGGTATGTATAACTTTTAATATTTATTCCAGTATTATGAAATTGTACCAGAAATTTAGGGTGTAGGCTCTTCAGCCGGACAATTCTTGGTAATTGATGTCACAATTATTGAGCATTTAGTGCTTAATTTGTGACTATTAGTGCCACAAAAACTAGAATTTGTGTTCGCTTGGTTTTTGAGAAATTTTGATTTTCGAATTTCGAACATGCACAAATTAAGCACTAAATGGTGGCATTCGACGAAAAAAAATTCGGTTCAAATTTTGGAATTTTTGCCTAATCTATAAAAAATTGTTTTCAAATAATTTTGAAGAGCACAAATTCTAGTTTTTGTAGCACAAATAGGCACAAATTAAGCACTAAATGATAGCATCATTATTTTTTCGAAATTCGAATCCGGCTAGAGAGACTCCTTGACCCATTTCGAAAATCAAAGTTTCTCAAAAACTAAGCGAGCACAAATTCTAGTTTTTATGGCACTAATAGTCAAATTAAGCAGTAAATGATCAATAATTGTGACATCAATTACCAAGAATTGTCCTGCTGAAGAGCCCCCACCGAAATTTAGAAGTGTGATATTTCGAAAAAAAAAGTACGCAACGTAGCCTCATAAGACTGAAAGTTGAGTTTTATTGTTAATATTTTTATAGTCTGACAAACTTAAAAAAAGTCTTAAAATATGTTCATATATTATAGTTATTTACTGTGGTGATTATAGAGTATAGGCATCGAAAACTTTAACAAACGTTTTATACATTTTTATACATTTTATTATTATATAATATGTACTGTGATTATATATAAGCATCGAAAACTTAAACTTAAATTTTTATAGTTAGATAATAAAATTCATATTTGCAATTTTCTTTATTTTTTTTTTTTCGTTTTTTCTATCATTTCTTCTCTTCGTCCAATTATTATTTTAACTACTGAAAGTACAGATAATAAGATTATCGTATTATCGCGCATTATTTATAAATCTTAAAGACCCCATAAGCTTTAAATATATAATCTAATTATTGTTAAATGTTTCCTATTAATAATGTTTTAAGGAAAATAAATTGAAATTAAGAAATTGACATAGATTAGATATTATTGTAAACATATTAAGAAAAACTTATTTTTTAAGTATAAATTAGACAAATAGACCAATTGGGATTATTAATTAATTTTATATTTTTCTTAGGTTTTTTTTATTTTTTTTATTTTGAGTAAATGGAAGCTTATTTAATTTATTAGAAAAAGATAAATGAAATAGAGTCTATTTTCTATCATTATTATATCTGTTTTGTTAATAATTCATGGATAATGTAATTACCGGATCTATTCTAGAACATTGGAAATTTCTCTTAATTTGAGAAAGAAGTTTAGAAAGGAAAGATTATGGTTTTCAAATATACCAATTTTTTTTGTTAACAAAAGTTCTAATAATTTCTCTGTGCATAACCAAATAAAGTATAATAATTTATATGAGAATATGCTTAATCCACATCAAAATAATTTTTTTTTTTGCTTACAACATGAAAGTAAATTTATGATCATTGCCATTATTATACATTTTTTATGTAACCACAATAAAAGCAACAAATTAATTTCAATGAATTTCTATTTTCCAACCCATAACACATTATTATCCTCATTATTTTTATTATTGCGATGATCACTGAAAAAAAATTTGATTCGAGTTATCCTACAATTTCCTTTTCAAAAAGGTATATGTGTAAATTAATTTCCTTAATCAAAATACGAGACTCATCCTCGGTTGTTATTTTTTTTAGAAACTCAAATTTATACCTTATGACGTAGTTCGATGAGCTTAAAATTTGCATCAAAGCTTCATTATCCTTACATTACATTTTCTCTTAATAATTTTTTGTTAATTTTTAACAATATTTTTTGACAACACTTAGTAGCAGTGGTGTTATCTAAATGTTTTGTTAACCGGTACGGACATTTTTTTATAATTTTATAAATTTTTTTAATGTTATAAAAACCTTTATTTTTTATATCTAGTCAAAAATAATCTATTGGCCCTGTAACCTGGGGGTACCTATAAGTTGGGGGGTACCACCAGGCAGAGATTCAATAAGGTTATTAAGAGCAGCTCAAAACTGAGCTTCCATAATTTTTTTATATCAGGTCCAGGCTGAGTTTCATTTCTGGCTCCTGTTTTACAAAATTTTGATGCAGCAACCCCAAAAATGAATCCAAAATTTTGTTGTGTCTTCGTATTTGTATAAATTGCGAAACATCAAATTTTATAAAATTTAAATTCATAATAAAATCTTTATGGGAATTATATAACTTTACCTCTATTATTTAATATTTCTTAAAAAAAAGTAGTGACAAAAACTTACTTGAGTTTATTTACTGTGAGTACGAATAGATTTTCGAATCAGCAAAAATGCAACAAGAAACACGTCTTGCAATACAGTTTTATTTTATTTAATATTTCGCACACTATATCAAAATAAAAATCAGTAGGTACTACGATTCAGTTTAAATTTTAACTTTAAAAAAATAGTCATTTGCAATAAAAGTATACAAATCAGTACAGTTAATGTAAATGCTGAATTCTAATGAGACTTCGTGAATAAGAAAAATGGCATGCCTAGACAATAAGCGTTAGTGTATTTTGGAAAATAAAATTAAAAATAAAAAACTTGAGCCTATTTCAATATTTGTTTCAAAAAATATACAATTTCCTATTGAGAAAATATTTTAATTTCGAAGTTATTTTCACTTTTTCAGAGATAACAAACCATTTTTTTTGTATTGTCAAAAATCTTATATAAAGTGAAAGCTCGCATGAAACTCGGGTAATTTTTAATCAATGAAACTTGCTTCAGCTACCGGTACGGAGTTCTTACTCTTTTTTAACAACCGGTACGGGCGTACCGGACCGTACCGGCTAGATAACACCACTGCTTACTAGTAGTATAGTATGAGTAATATTCGTAATATGTACATTACTAGTCGTAAACTATAAGTAATCTAAGTAATACAGTCCAAAGTTCATTTCATCAAAATATAACCAAACAGTTAAAGTTTCGCATCTTTTTTTTATAATTTTTCAAACGGAAAACACATTTATCTACATATACATATTATAATAAAAGTTTATAATCGATATATTATAGTATACAATCGATCTACATATTTTACAATTTTTATATGTTCCTTAAACAGCTTTTATTTTGTTTTTGTAATGACTAATTACTATTTTCCTATTTCAGGCAAGTATTTATGTTCATATTATCAATGGTAATAATAATAAAGGTAAAAAAGATAATAAGTAAAAATTTTGGAGATAGATAATCAAAAAAACGTGTATAGTTGTTATTAAAAAAAAAGATGTGTATTTAAATGTACAGATTGTTATCAATGCACTATTTGGAAAAATCGTGATATGTTTAACCAGGATGATGAAAATTGTTGTAGATTTATATGAAAATAGATACATTATTTTGGATGTTATGTTTTTATGAAAATTGTCAATCAAACTAAGATAAAAAAAGTGACACTTAAGACTATGATTTATCGTTTCTAAATCGAAGTTAAAAGTAGAGAAGTTTAGTTGCTTAGTTCAGTTTAATGTTTTTTTACACAATTCAATACTCAACGGTATTATATTACTTATGCTTTGCTATTGTTGCTATTTAAGAGATATTGTATAAGTTATAATTTTAGTAACTAAGGCATAAAATATTTTAATAACTTTTACCTATAATTTTTAAGCATTAAGATGCACATATTTTTTGACTTAATATACAGTTTTAATTACTCTTTATAGAATCCTCAGGCAGGTGCATACATGTATTATTTAAAATTTTATGATTAAAGTTTTTCTCATTTTGAAAGCTTATAAAGGATAATAAAATTCCTAACTTTGCTAATTTAAAAAAAAGAAACAACAATAAACAAGTTCAGAAATATATGACTAGAAGGCATCAGTGCCTTAAATATCATTTTTTTAAAGATATTTACATTTAATGTGTCTTGAAAAAATTTAATATTTATTTAAAATACTTGAAAAAAAAAAAAAAAATAAATATTATAAATTACTTGCCTGAATTTTCTCTTAATATTTATCTATTCCTTATTTTTTGTAATTTAGGATTTTCTTTCTTTGTAAATAAAAATAAATCTTTTGGAAATTATGAGGTCATATTGATAAAAGTGGAAAAGATAAAAATGCTAAAGACTTAATTAAGAATAATATTCACGCATATATCATTCGCAAATATTTTCCTTAAAAAAATATACATTATATTTTTTATCTTAAGGTATACACATAAATAATTTCTCAATGTTGGAAAATTTCTTTGAAAAATAAATGTTATGCATTTAATCTGTATAGTGTACTTATATATTTATACTTCTCTCCTTCTCTGTTATCTAAAACCTTCATAATGATGTGATGTAGCTTATTTTTTTCCATTTTGAAATGTGTTTTTAATGACAGATACACAGTAACACAGTAAACTGTTTTATATAGTTTTTGTTTCATCAATAACTTTTTTAAATAGTTAAATATTCTTTTTTTTTTATTAAAAGAACCTATACCCCTAAAATTATAGGCGACAATGACTAAAATTATACATAGTAAATAAAAAATTTTATGTAATGCCGTTCAAAAATAAAAAAATTTCAGAAAATATCTTACCCAAAAATTTTTATAGTACGGAATACGATATTTTTTATTCAAAAATCAAAAATGTATAATTTAAAAGAGGGGAAAATTGGTTTTGCCAGAAAAAATAAAAATAAAAAAGATAAAATCATAAAAATTTAAATTGTTATTAAAGATATTTCAAATTTTCTAAAAAAAAACAAAGTGAAATTGGTATAGACTATTATTTTTTTTTTTATGTAGAGAAAATATTTTAATGTTATTGTCATTATTATGTGTACTGCTTATTCTCGATGTAGGCGTCCAGCCAGTGGTGTTCAAAGAGAAATAAAAAAGAGGATGTAAGAAACTTTGGAAGCCGTAAGTAAGGACACCAATTTTTCTATTTTCAAACTATTGAATGAAGATAAACATTGAATGAAGATAAATACTTATGTGTAATGCGCCCATTTGACTTTGACGACATTACTGTACACTTTAAAAATACAAATCTCTGGTTATAAAACATATAATGATATAAAATTAACCCTATATTTAATACCATTTTATGTGCCGTCAATATACAAATCTTAAATTACAATTTAAATTTAGATTTATTTTAATATGTATGTTTAAAGAAGTGAGATTAAATTGTGTTGACTTACAATTAACAAGGATATTAAAAAAAAAATTAAAATACATAATAAATTAAGAGAGTTTTTGTTAATTCAATATAGAAATTTATGGATGGTATAAAAATTTAAACGAATATGTATACCGTGATACGTTAACATCTATCATTTTATAATATTTACTTACTACATTGTAATCTAGGACGAAACTCTGCCTGTAACAAGATAAAAAAAACAAAATTTTTTGTTTAAATACATAAATTATATACATACAAAATGTATATTTGTTCTTTTTATTTTCACTTAATATTTAACTAAAATTTATAAACAATTATTGACATTGTGGTTACGTATAACTAAACTTAAAAAATGGTTAACAATAGAAAGACATTTATCTATCTAATTATATATTCTTGACAATTTAACTGTTTTCTAACATTTTAATTTAAATTTTCTTTTATTTTTTATTCATTTAACTTTTCTTTTTTTTTTTTTTGTTTTGATTTCATAAAACCATAGATACTTAACTTAAATATGTACATCGATTTCATTTCAGTTTTATATTTCAATGCTGCAGTCTTAAAATAATCGAATAAATACTTTAAAAGAAATTTAAGTGATAGCCACTGGTGATAAAATGTAATGAGAAAATTTAGGATTTCATATTAATTTTTATATGAAAATATTATTATTAATTTTAAATATAATTGCCTTTAAATCCATATCCAAACGGAATGAAGGCAATACACTATTTATGGTAAATTAAACAACCTGATAAAAAAGATCATTAAATATTTGCATATTTCAATTTTATACTAAGACAAGTTATTATTAGCTTTTTGGTTCAATTTTGTAGTCCTTAAAGCAAAGTCATACACTTAATATAAATGGAATTGCTTATAGTTTCAGATAAACTTTCTAATTAAGGAAAAATTTCTCACTTAAAAATTTATCTTTTCTGGTTTTTTTTTGTTTTTTTTTTTCAAGAATTTTCATTTAATTTTTTGGGTTTGACAGCAATTTTATTAAAAATATATAAAGGCCGGTGGTATAATATCTCAAAGAATATTTTGAAAAATTTGCCCACAGCTTTTTTGAAAATTATTTAGAAACATTGAAATATAATTGCAATATACATTTTTTTTGTGGTAGTTTTGTTTTTGAAGCAAAATAATGCATATAACTATTGTATAATAATACAAAAATATCATAAGAATTTCTGATTTTTTAAACTAACAGGTTTAATTGATTGTTAAAACATGAGTTTGAAGTAGCAAACGAAAATAATATTAAATTTTCCATAAAGCCAATTTCATTGCAACATAAATCCATAGGTGGACGTTCCAAGTGTACACAAACCATTTAAAGCTTTTTTAGAAGAGCTATATTTATCACTGTTTTTTATTTTTTATTATATGTTTCCTTTACTTTACAATCATCAAATATCTTCAAATTTTCAAAGGTCAATATGAGCCAAAAAAAACTAAAAATTAATTAAATCCGGTTCACCTATTCAGAAACCAGGTCTATATTCTCGAACTCTCTAACATTCAAAATTCACTTCAGTCGGGATTGAATTAACCCTACAATGAAATCAAAACCGATACCAATGTTTCGCAGTCAGAACTCTCAATCATTTCATGTGTTCTAGGCGCACAATTTATTTCAAATAATAATTTTGATAGTTTCATTAATATGTTTTTATATGTTCAACTATACGAATAAGATTGTTGAAATAATCCATAAAGAAAAAAATATGCAATAAAAATTAATATGAATTATTTTTATTATGAACAAATATTTTTATTGATAATGAAGTATTTTTATTGTTATAAGAATTTAATTTTCGTCTTCTATAATATAGATATCTATGTACTAAAATTTAATAAGAATTTTTATTCAGGGTAAGCTTTAATTTCATCTACTAAAAAAATAAAGCAAGTAAAACATGTAATAATTTCATTTTATAAGATTTTATAATTCGAAAAATAAAATTCATTCATTCATTTCATCAATATTTGACTGAGGAAGAAATTCTTCCCTATCACGTTTAAAATGTAAATTTATTCAAAAACCAATGATTTGTTTTACTTTTAATTTCCCTTTTTTTGTTGTAAACTCTATAATTAAGTTTCACTTTTCGAAAAATAAAAAAAAAAGAATTATACGAAAATTTAATTTTCAAATTCTTCAGGCAACTTTTTCCAGAAAAATTTTGATTAAAAATTAGCCACATTTTTTGGACAAATAATAACAAATTTATAATCAGAATTTATTTTTCCTTAATTTTCATTTAAAATTTTATAAAAGGTAAGGGAGAAGAAATGTTAATGATATACAATGTTTAGATATTTCCGTAAATTATAAAGTCTTAATAATATACTATTGAAAAAGTAAAGTTTTGATGCCTGAAATAGATTCTTTAATCTGTTATTGATTTTTCAAGTTTTAATTGTTAATGGATTCGGTTACCAATTAAATTTCATAGAAGAAGTATTAGAATTATGGGTTAAATCAAGTTATAATGTTTCTGCTTCAAAAGTGTTAATTTGACAAGAAAGTTGGGTTGAATCAAATTTAAATGGATGTAAAAAAAGGAGAAAAATATAATCGGTCAATTTCAACATTCTACCAATCCCAATTTATATTTTTTAAAACATTATGTAATATTCTGTTGGGTCGAAAAGTTTTCAAATATCGTACATAATTAAACAAAATTCTTATTTAAGTAACATTTTTTAGAAACCATGGAATGTAATGCAATAGTTACGCCTTCAGTTAAGGAAATTTTTATTAAAGTCATTAAAAAAACAGGTCAAGGTACGGAAAAGTAGGTCAAGCTACGGGTCATAAAACAAAATTAAATACTTTAAATTTATTTATATATATTAAAGAAACCCAAACGTTTCACATCATTTTAAATCTACTATGAATTGGTAATGATTAATTATTTTTTAAGATTTAATAATAATAATAACTAATCAGCATTCTTCATCGGTAATTGTATAACTGCCACGGTAATCAGGTGTTATTGGAGTTACATTTGATGTTGATGGTGTCATGAGTGGCGCTGCTTGTAATGAAATTGCTAAAGGTAACGCTGACGGTGCGCATAAACTTAAGGCACCTCGACCACCTTCAGTTACTGAACGATACCGGGGTATTCGTCCAGATCTGTAAAAAAATAACAAATAGGAAAAATAAATAATAATCAACTTTATCAAATATAGAGGTTAGTGGTTAGGCGGAGCATTATCGTTAGTTATAAAAGCTTACAGATTTCGCAGTAAAACAGAACGGAAAGGAAAGCTTTATAAACAAACAATGGTTATTTCATCGAATTGTTCTTATGGGAATTCAATTTTTAGACAAACAATTCGAAAATTATTTTCAATTTTTAAAAGTTTTGAAATTTTACTATATTTGAATATAATGTTGTAGACGTAATCATTAGAAAATTATCATGTTAATTTTATTTTCTGTTTTTCTTTCTTAATTTATTTTTTTAAAAATATTTTTTTTATCTGAAAAGTTAATTTAATATGAATTTTATAATTAATTATTTACCTTTCGCAATTACATTTTAGCAGCCTTATAAATGCAGCTCGAAACGTGCGGTTAAAAATTGTGTAAATAATTGGATTAATTGTTGATGAAACATAACCCAACCATAAACATAAGTAAATTATATTTTCAGGCACGTTGCAATGCGGGCAAGCAGCAAAATAAATATTAAGTATAAAAAAAGGTGACCAACATAATACAAATGTGAAAAAAACTAAACCTAATACTTTTGTTGCCTTTTGCTCAGTGGCAACAGCATTAGCTGATAAATTATTACGTTTTTTATTTGGTTGTAAAAATCTGAAAATGAAAATAAAATATTATTATTATGAATGTACATTATAATTGTAGATATAAGTATACCTAAAAAATAGTAAGTTTAAATTTATACACACGTAATTTAGCTACATGTAATTAAATGTGTACTAAGTATCTTTTACTTGTTACATAATAACTATTTTTAAAGTTATGGTTTGTAAGTATATTATACGATTTATAATTTTTTTTTTTTACAATGCAAAATTAAAGATTAGAAGAAAATGAAACAGCTTGAAAAATGTTATTTTGTTTTTTTTTGGTAGGTGTATTGTTTAATTATAATTGAAAAGTAAAAAAAAATTTTACATTAAAAGATTGTTAACACTTCCCATTCAAGTATATGCAAATTAAACTTTATAAACTTTCCCGCAATTAACTTATTTCGACACAATCAATTCTTGCCGTAATTTGCAATTTGAGAAACACTAATCTACAGAATTAAGAAGAAATTATTTCTTAAACAAATTGCCTCTTAAAATAATTTTGTTCTAAATATGTTTGCTATAAAAAGATATTATGGTATTTGTTACTTTTTAGAAATATTGAAAATATTTTGAAATTATCTTTCTGTTTGTTAAATGTTCTACATTTAAATTGCTGCAAATTTATAACTTCAATTAGGAAATTTTCTAGTTATCTATTAAAATTATTATTATAGGTACAGAATAAAATATTAAAATGCTCGTACTATATTATATAAATATTTATTTATATAATACAATGTCTAAGTAATTGTATAATTTAACATATTATCCCCACATAAATCTGATGTACCTTAAATTTAAATTAATTGCTGGTGGGGTAACATTATTAAATGTTATTTTTAATCCTTTCAGTTTACACTTTCTTGTTTCACGGCTAATTGATTCAGGTGTTTGTGTGCTTTGATCACATGTTTGTTGATTTGTTGAATTTCTTGAATTTCTTGTTTTACGTGAACATCCATTGCTAAAATTAATTTGCTGTTGCATTTGCTGTGTTGTAGATGCTGACGATGATAATCTCATTGATGACGAAGAGTGCCTATTGTAAAAAAGAGTGAAAAATTGAATCTGTGTGCTTAAAGAATTGCGTTTGCTTGACAGGGTTAAATGCGAATTTCTTTTTATTACTAATGCCGATGGATAATTAAAATTAATCTGTATAGCCAGAGTTGAAACCACGATTGGAATTAACCAAGTGAAAAGATTTTCCCGAATGTACTTTGTGTTACATGTGTAGGGTGTGATAAATGTTACGTATGGTTTCACAATTTCTTCCAAAAATAAAATAAATTTCTTTTTTAAACATTCAAACTATTATCTGAAGTATGTACATATATTCTTATTAAAAATTATTTAGCTTTTAATGAATGCTGAAAGTTTCAGTAACACGATTTCTTCTCATTCCAGTAAAATATATCTTTATGTTAAAATATTCACATAGTTGCACTATACATACATACATATATTATATCAGTGTTTTCCTGAAAATTAAAATTTTCGAAATAATTCAGATAAATTATTATGGTGAAGAAAATGAACGTTATTTATTTAAATGCTAATTAAAAGGAAAATTGAATTAAGGAATTTCTTCGCTCATAATATATATATATATGTAACAACAACAACAAGAATTTTATATAATAATAATTCGTAGAAAATATTTTATCTTTTATTTTTTAACTTATTTATTTATTTTTATTTATTTTTTTTTACTGACTGAAGAAGAAATTAATAATCATTTTAAAAGACCATTAGTTTAAATTAGATTTTATGGTTAATTTTCTTCGAAAGAAATAATAATGTAACGATACTGTAAGAAAGATAATAAAGAGACATCCTTACAAGAATGCCTGTTAGCCAGAGAATGTGGTAAATATTAAATGTGTCGTATGTATAGTAGGGCCTTATAGTGAAATATAATTAATCTTTGTAATTTTGCCGACGCAACAATGGATGCAATTTGGGTAACGTTATCAATATCTTACAATTAAAATTTAAAATAATTAACAAAAAAAAAAGTTAAAAAAAATTAATTATTTGTTGCACATTTAAAATTTAAATATATTTTATTTTATATTATCAAAAAAGCATATAAATTATGATTTGATTATACAATACAACATATTATATTACATTCATAATCATAACATAAAAATAAATCATGAAAATTATTTAATTATGTGCATTATTAATAATTATATAATATAACTTTTTTTTTGTCCCAGAAATTTAACAGACTTACTGCAACATAATATTTAATTTTTAATTTAACAGTTCGATGTACAGTTGATATCATCATCAGAAATAGACATTCAAAGAAAATTTAAAAAATAACAAAACATCTTTTTTACTTCAAATTATGAAGGGAATTTTTAGCGTTAAATAATAATGTTTCCAAACATAAAAAAAATTTGACAGAAAATATTCACACCCGAAAAATATAATAAACAAAAATCATTAATAAATAAAATAAATAATAATTTTTGCCTTAAAAATTGTTAAATAAAAAAAATAAATTTGTGTTAAATTGATTGCAAAACATTTAAGTTCAATAAATTAAAGTGAGAGATGAGAGATGAATTTTTTTACATATTTTGTATTGATTTGATTGATGCTCTTTGAATTTTTTTAACAGGTGATTTCTATAAACATTTTTTATGAGTTTTTTTCGCTTTCCGGAAAATAATTATGATTAATTCAAATAATAAAAAATTTTGTAGAAATTTTCCTCTAAACATTTTTTGTTTTTCAGTTTTTTTTAGATTTAAATATTTAAAAATTACTTCTGATGATGAGAACAACCGTAACATTGAAATGTTGAAAATTAATATTTTTAGATCGTTAAAAATTGAACCTTTTCATCAAATAATTTCCCCCTTCACGTTAATTACAAAGAAAAAACTACCCTGTCGCTAGCTTTTTCTCTTGTCGTAATTTTTAATAAGAATAATTTCAAAACTATACAACATTATTATAATTTTTCTAGTTTTACTTCAGAAGAGTCATCATAGGCTTACCTTTTTTCATTTTTTGTACTACTATGATTTGATGAATTTCCCTGTGCTCTCCATAACAGTCCTTGTTGTGATTGCGAATGTTGTAATTTATATCCTGATGAAGACGATTGATTACTATTTGAATTTTTTCTTAGAATTGTATTCTTAAAACTTGTGTGATTACATTCAGAAGCTTTGTTACTTCGAAAGCTATTGTTATTGCCTTTATTAGTATTATTGCTATTTTTGGTACTTGAAGTTGATTTAAAACTTCCACCTAATGTTGTACTACTAATACTATCTTGGCTATGTGATGATGACATTAATTTACCTGAATTATGTTTAAAATTACGATCTGAATCTCTATTACGTTTACTCGTAAATTTATTATAATTAAGATTTTCATTTTGTGCCTGTGGTTTCATAGCAAATCGACCACCAAGTCTGCAAAATAAATTTTTTTTTTTGTTTTTTTTATTTTTCGTACAGGAAACATTAGCAAAATATTTGAAATAAAAATATAAATATTACAAGGATCAAGTTCTGAAATATTGATTTAAGAATTGCTTCAAAATATATTGAAGAAGACGTCTAAATATTTTAGTTATAAAATAAGTTTACATACATACATATATTTTTTAAAGGTTATTTTAACGAAATTAATTTAAGTATACTTTGTAAAACTGCTTTAGGTATATAGTATATAATGTACCCAACATAGATCTAAAATTTCTAAATGTATCTTTCAAAACATAAAATTAATTATCTCTGAAGTCAGTTTTAAACTATAATAAACTAAACGATTCAATCTTTCGAAGTATAGTATAAAAGGCATTATAATATAACTTTTATCCAGATTTTGTTTTTGATTATTTCCTTTTCAATATAGAAATTGTCTTTTCATATTGCCAAAATTTGGTATACGAGAAAATTCATTGCACACATGAAGAGAGTTGTTTGCACAAATGCACATAATGTTAAAATTGTTTTTCATATTCAATTTTATTTCCTTAAATTCTGTATTGTTCTTAATTTGAAATTGATTGAAATTCCAAAAATTTTTGGCACTATGAATGAAAACCGGAATATAACTCTGTTTGAATAAAAAAAAAAAAAAACAATCCTAATCGAATAAAAAAGTCATACAATAATGGTTAATTTGAGAAAATGAAAACCATTATTTTCAAAAAACATTGGATTGTTTTATTATTGGAATTATTTTGCCTGAATAAAAGAGTTTGAAGTTAAATAAAAAATGCACATACCTTCGAAATAATTCACTTTCTGGATGCTCTGCTGCAAATCTAGCTTTTTTCCTTAATAAATTAATTGTTAACGCATAGGTAATAACCATCATTATCATGGGAATGTAAAATGCTACTAATGAACCAAAAACAAAGAATGCTCTATTATTAATTACACATTGGTTATCTGCTGGCATTATATTTTCAGAATTATAAATTCCTAATAAAAATGAAAAAGATTAAAAGAATAATTAAAATTAATTACTGTCATAATTATTATTCATCTATATATGTAGGAGGAATGAAAAATCTGAAAGAGAAACATTTGAGAAATATTGCAAAATTTATTATATTATAGTTATTATCTAATGATGGTGAAAAATGTTCAAAATTTATTATATTTCTCACTTTTAAATGATTTATTTACTTAAATGGATAAAATTTATAATTTTGATAATAATAAAAAAAAAAAGAAGAAGAAATATATTACTTTTCTCACCTAATACTGTTATTGAGCTTGAAACAATCATTGCCATTACCCATACAATAGCAATTTTTATACCAGCTAAACGCTTTGTCGAATGATGTCTTGTTCCTAAAGGATTTCGTATACCTAAATAACGTCCTAAACTTATAAAACACATATGCAAAATGCTAGATGAACATGCCAGAACATCACATGTCACATAAATGTTACACCAAACAATTCCAAAAGGCCAATATCCTGAAAATACACAAAATTGTCTATATTATATTTCAAAAATTTAAGGTTTAAAAACTGTGTTTTTTTTTGTTTGTTTGCTTGTTTAATTCAAATTAAGGATCTTTGTAATTGATTATTAATTCTGAATTTTCATTATTTTTCAGAGAAATGAAGGAGAGCTAGATTTTTTTAAACGAAACCATTTGAACCAGTTGTATGTTTAAATTCAGTTCGTTTAAATGAAATTGGTCTAGTTTGAAAATAAATCTGATTAAATAAATAAATAAATTTATACCTACTCTATTCGACATAATAATATACACATTATATGCGTTTGTATTTACATATATGGTACAGATGGATTTTGGTGTTTTTGGGTCATGGTTCTTTTAGGTTTATTTTATCTTACAAATTACAATTTTATCTTTTTTTATTATAGCAAAATTTCTATCCTGAATATAAAAAATTATAAAACTTTATTTAACTTTAAAGTACCAAATTAAAATATTTTACTTAAAAAAGGGTGATATGCCCAAGTCCTATATGAACCCGTTACTATTATGTACAGTACACAATTATACATATTTTAATGTATCTAAGTATAATAAATGAATAAAGTTAAAGTAATTTTGTGTCCTAAAATCCTAAAATCCTAATTAATATGAACTGCACAGTTTATATAAACATATATACATAATATGTTCCTAGTACTTACAAAAATAACCTAAAATACGAAAATTAATGTTATACATGTATTATGTGTATTATGTTTTAATTTGGGTTGGAAACTAAAATTACATATAAAATTTATATAAATTTTGACATCTATAATTTTGTAAATTTTTATTTAACTATTTTTCAATTACTAATATCAAAAATATTTCCATATTTTATTAAACAAATCTAATTTGTATGGAACTTTTTACCTGCTTTAATATTATATTATTCCATATTTATTATAATGGAACCAATAAATTCATTAAACATATTCAAACAATATAAAAAAAAAAACCAATAATGATTTTGAAGAATAAAATCTGCCAAATAATTGTCAATTTTAAAATTATTTACGGTAATTTTTACCAACTTTTTAAATTATAAATACATAATATAATTTCTGTTCAAATTAATGATGATCACTATATATGTTATTCATTATTTTTATCTAATTTATTTCTCCAATTCAAAAAACTCATTATTATGTATGCATATTATAATATTTCAATTGGATGCATTTAAATTTGGTTAATACTAGCTGTACCCGCACACACGTTGTTGTGGAACACACGTTTTAAGTGAAATTTTCGATGTCAGATTGATGAACAATTATAGGAGCTAGTTACTTTATAAATTTGGGAAAATATATAAGAAGAATTAATATTTATCATTTCTATTTATTCAACACTTAAAAAGTATGAAATTGAATGATATCCTTCCCTTAAACAGGTTTCCAAACCAAACCAAATTTGTGTTTTTATCCATTTCCTCTTTTTATGCATCAAATTTGAATGAAATTGGAAGAACTTTGGCAGTTCTACCCGGGAGGGCTTTCTGGGTAGGGTGCCATTCAAATTTTAAAATAGCCTAAAACGACTCCGAGACAAAGAGACGTGTAAATTTCGAAACGATCGGTTGAGTGGTTTAGTTTTTAATATTTTGTAGTTATTAGTAATAAGAAAGTGATTTCTATATATTCGAAGAGGCCTCTAAAAAGAGGGAGCCAAATTTTTTGTTACGAAATTCGTGTGTTTAATCATTTTTATGTACCAAATTCAAATGAAATCGGACAAACTTTTGAAGTCCTCCTCTAGGAGGTCAATAAATTTTTTAAATTTTTTGTTAATAACTTTGTGTGTAATCAGTTCGTCTTTTTACATACCAAATTTGAATGAAATCGGACGAACTTTTAAAATCCGCCCCCGGGTGAGGTCGCTGAGTGGGAGGTCAACAAATTTTTTATTACGAAATTAGTGTGTAATTATTTCCTCTTCTTACGTACCAAATTTTAAAGAAATCAGACGAACTATTAAAGTCCGCCCCCAGGGAGGTCCCTGTGTAGGAGGTCAACAAATTTTTTGTTACGAAATTTGTGTGTAATCAGTTCTTCTTTTTACATACCAAATTTGAATGAAATCGGACGAACTTTTCAAGTCCGGCCCCATGGGAGGTCCCTGGGTAGGAGGTCAACAAAATGTTTGTTATGAAATTTGTGTGTAATCAGTTCTTCTTTTTACATACCAAATTTGAATGAAAACGGACGATCTTTTAAAATCCGCCCCAATGGGAGGTCCCTGGGTACGAGGTTCCTGGGTAGGAGGTCAACAAATTTTTTGTTACGGAATTTGTGTGTAATCACTTCCTCTTTTTACGAACCAAATTTGAATGAAATCGGACGAACTTTTGAAGTCCGCCCCCCGGGGAAGTCACTGGGTAGGAGGCCAATCAAATTTTAAAATAGCCTATAACGACCCCCGACCTGACACAAAGACATGGTGTAAGTTTGAAAACGATCGGTTGAGCGGCTTAGGAGCCTATTCGGAACATACAAACATACAAACAGACAAACAGACGACTTCGGTTTTATGTATATAGATAGATATAAATTTTAAATGAAGTACATGAATATTTTTTACTAATACGTATGATGTATTATAGTGTATATTATTCTGAATAATTATTTGGTATAAATATTGGGTTAAATAAAATATGTCATGTCCTTTATCATCACTTATATTAAAGTGTTATATATAAGAACGTAAGTAAACATACACACAACATAATAATACAAATTACTTATACGTTTAACGCAAACCGTATTATACAAAACAATATTGCGTGTGATGTATAAAAAACACTTTATATAAAAAGTTAAAATAAAATTAAATTCGATTGTCAAGTGCAGATTGTTTTATATATTATAAGGTTACCATATAGATCTTCTGACATTTTAAAATTGTTTGTTTTTTTAAATAGATTTATTAAATTAAAAAAAAAAAATTAAGTTATTATATATTGAACTCACATTAAATATACATATTATGTAATTGTAGATGTGTTGAATTTATTTTAAAGATAGTCTGTAATGCGACAAGTCATTATGCTTTAATCTCAATTATTCATTGAAATACAAACATATTATTTCCCCCCAAAATATACAAAAAATAACCCTCCAAAAACTAAATAGGGTACCCATCATGAATAAATAAAAATAAAAAATGAATGAATTGTTATGTGCTCAAAGATGCGGGATTGAATATTTTGTTTTTAAAATTAATTCCTTTAAAATTTTAGAAATTTTTCTTTTATGTACGAAATTGTCGCCGTACTGATGTATTGCCACTATCTTACGGTGTGTTCGGTTTTGGGTTCGATCTCCACCTCATACTGGAATTTGAGTCAATTTTTCAATTTGTTGACTTGAACACTTAATTGTGATGTGTTTGAGAAAGATTAATATACGACAAAAGTAGAAAATAATATAGAATATTCTATTATTGATAAGTTGGCTCAAGTAAATGAAAATAAAATATATTATCAACTAAATTCAAAAATTCAAAAATTTGTTTACTTTTACAATCTTGATATTCTAATCAGGAATGCTGTAAAATTAAAAAAATAATGAATTTTTTATATGCGCTACGAGAAATATATCGTTTAAAGCAATAATCATAATATTAGTACCGAATCCTTGAATCTAAAGTTTTAAAAACTTTTAACCAAACTTTGTTACCCTATTTTGTTTCAAACAAAAACTTATTTCATCGTCTATAAGAAAATATCAAACCTGAAGAGACAATTTAAGTTCCAATATACTGGGTATCGAATTTAAGGTCATTGGATTCTGGCATTTTGGATCAATGTTTATTTTTTTAAATTCAATTTTAAAGCTTATAATATAAATATAATGTAAATTCATATTAATATTTATTTTGCCGTATGTGACTTTTTTGTAAAAATAAATATGTTGAACCTACATAATGTTAAAAAAATGTATTTTTTCTTCTTCTTTGAACATTTTTATAATGTTATACATTCTATACATAATATTTTCAAGTTTTATTTCATACTTATATTGAATTTGTTTTGTGCAATTGACATTTAAAATAAAATCTCATTTAAAAACCACAAATTGGCATCCATTATTATTAAATTGTTTGAACTTCTTATTTTATAGTAGCCTTTGTGCACATGAAATCGATTAAATCAATATGGAACACTTTGCCATTTATTTATTTTAACTTTTTTAAATGATATAATAACATATAGGTATATGTACTGAAAAAAACTCGTTGTAAAATTAGCTATAAGAAACAACTATAAAGTTATAACTAAAAATGTAATAAATCTTCTGGTAGTATGTGCTTAAAAATGTAGCATTTATTATTAAAAAAATATGTAGCAATGGAAATTTATAATTTTTATTGTTTTTTCTAGCGAAAAATGAAAGACAAAAAATGTTTTTTCATGTAATATATGAGTTTTTGAAATTTTTATGACAAATATTGCTATAATAATATGAACAGATATATTAAAAAGTAAAGCTAATCTATTTTTCCTAGCCATGGACAAATAGCAAATTTTAATAACGTGATTCAATAGTTAAATTTCAACTATACATATACATAGCAAAATATAAACAGAAAATATATATTTTAAATCCTGAAAATTTTTGACGTTAAATCTGACCAGTTATACTGATTTTTAACTTGATTTTCATGAAGTTATCGTAATTAACCATTTTCTATTCTATAGTTAATTGCTGAATTTTAAATCCTAAATGTCTGTCCCAGATTTCAAAAATTTAATGCTTTTGAGACTTGTAATAAAAAGGAATCTTAGTTCTTAACTAATTCTCAAAATAACAAAGATAATTATTCCAAAGTTTAATTTTCTATATTTCATTGCAACATAATAATATTCCATTATACTTGATGATGAAGTTCAATTTCCTTGATAAAATATTTTCTTGCACACTGCATAGCCTTGATTGATTAAGTTTGATCTGGTCAATGGAGTAAAATTTTGTATAACTGAACGAGTATAATGTTGAGTAAGATTTTGAATATATATATGTATAATACACAATATATTTTGAACATAAAGAATAATGTTGTTATGGTTAAAAACGTACAAAAAATATATTCGAAAATTCTACAAAAATAATAAAAGCTAAATATTTAAATAGTCACTGTATATAGTCAAACTGAAATATATATTTTATAAGTGAAATCCCAAAAATTTGGTTTTTGTTTTTTTTTTATGTTATACTTTATTCATAAAACTGTATAAAATGAAAACTTTTCCTGATTTTCTCATTTTGCTAACAAAAAAAAAATTTGCCTTATAATAAAATAAAAACTAAAAAATTTCTTTATGATTTTTATTTTGGCAAATGAAATAAGGAACTTTGATGAAACAAAAAAAAAAAAACAATAAAAAATTTAATTTTTCATTTTATTATTATATATTTCATGGTAATGATAGTTTTGTAGAAAATGGAAAATTAGATTTCGTTCCGGAAAAATGTACGTTATGCTATTAGTATCAAAGGTAGATTTCTCCATTTTTATCACAAAAATAAAAGAATATCAATAACCTTTCTATGATACTGGAAGACTATTGGCATTCATAATTTTTTTATGAAAATAATGGAAAAAGCTGCCTTTGATAATGCCCCTCTTCGTATCATATTATTGAATCGATTTTCATACAATATTCATTGGTTTTCCATTACTTTTTTATATATGTTAAAAGGTTTTGTATAAATAATTTTTTTTTTTTTATGTTCCCAAAAATAAGAAAAAGGTAGTCATTATAATTCACTAGTTGATTAAACTTAATAATACAAGTATGTATCTATGTATGCAGGGTTGGACTGGCTATAAAAATTAAACCGGGAAGTTTTGGACTACCGGCCCATTTCTCTATCTAAAAAAAATACATTGCTTATCCGCTTCTTTATATAAAAAAATGCAATGCTTATTTAGAATATAGGCCCAAATAAATAAATATTTAGAATATAGGTCCAAATAAATTCTATAAACACTTAAATGCTCCCTAATGTAAAAAAAAAGTATAGGAATTGAACGAAAAATTGTAAGAATATTGTTAATTAAATTGGAATATTGGGAAAGAATTAAATTAAGTATTTGTAAATTATGAACCCATCCGTCTATTTTCACTCTAATGAAAAGGAGAATATATCTTTAGCTGTTTTAACGATCCAATCAAGGTTCAATAACTCCTTAACAAATTTCTTAATTTTCTGATATCATAAATGTTGCTTTTAATTTTAAAGTTTCTGGGAACACAACTAACAGTATTCAAATACAAACTTATGAAATATTTTTAAATTGATTTCCAATATGGGTTTTGAGCTTTAAATTTTAATAACACTTTTTGAATAAATAATATATATTCAATTTTCTTTCCAAACATGACGATTATAAACTAAAATTTTGAAATTGAAAATTATTTAAATCTAAGTCAAATGAGTTGCAGGCCACAGAAATCTCATACATTTCATATATTTTAGCACAAAAGAGGACTAGAGCGTTGGAATCTCATCGAATCAATTAACAAATATTTTGTTTACCCTGTTTTCTTTTTTAATTAATATATTTTTTTGAATATAACTTTCCTGTTTACAGCATTTTCAAGGTTTAATTGTTTAGCACTAAGTACCGTACTTTCGAAGTTATACTTCGATTCTTTCCCAAAATCATTTCCAATCAAAATATATTTAAATCAGATTCCATTGTATCTTTAAAATAATTAGTAATAAAAAGTTTTAATTTATCGGCCCAAATATTACCGGCCCACCGGGAAATGTCCCGGTGTCCCGGTGTGCCAGTCCAACCCTGTATGTATGTATACATTAGCAATAGGTTCTATTTGTTCAATAATACTCTGAAAAACATATATTTTAAAGTTAAACTAGTTTAAAAAAATTTCGATGTATTAGGGATAAAGGATAATAGGGAATTTTTACAGCTGAAGTTTAACTTGCCGGTTAATTAATTGTTAATTTTTTTTTTAAAGCTTACCTAAAAAACCAGGTATCGCACCCAATGGCATCACAAATAAACTAACTAATAAATCCGCAATAGCCAATGAAAATAAAAAATAATTTGTAACATTTTGCAATTTACGATCCAATGCCACAGCCAAACATACCAATATATTACCCAAACTTCCCGCAAATATGAATATTATCACAAAAAGAAATATCCATTGATAGCTACCATTCTTATTAATATCATCTTCAATACCATTTAAATTTGTACTGCCAGGCATAAATAAATTAAATGATTCATTCATGAAATCACTAAATAATTTTGTTGAATTAGTATTATTTGAATCTAAAATTAATGATTCAGTTCCTATTATAAAGCTATAATCAATTTCATTTTTATTTATATTCAATATACATTCAGTTGTGTCATCCACAAATGTTGTTATATTTGATGATGTATAATTACGATAAATATTATCACTATTATCGGTTCTATTAAATTTACCACTGCCATCAGTTAGAAAATCATGAATACCATCTGCAATACTTTCTATGGAAGTTTCAAAGAAATTTTCGAAATTTGGTAAGCTCAACCATTTATTGGGACATAAAAGCGTTTTATAATCACAGTTATTGTATAATTTTTTGGAGTAATCACTAGTTTTGTTACTTGTAATATTATTATAATTAAAGTTATTATTATTATTATTATTATTATTTCTTTCAATGTAACTGGTACTTAATTCTAATGATTGCTTTTCAATGAATAAATTAAATTCTGAAATTGGATTAATTAAATTTTTGATTATAAATTTAATCTTTTTATCACATTCATTTAGTGATTCATTTAAAAATTGTTCCAAAAAATCACTGTTAAATGTTTTAAAATCATTCAAATTTATCTCTTGTATAAAATCACAGTCATACTCTGTACTATTATTATAATTATTATTATCATTATTAGTATTTTCTAACTGAGCAGTTGATAGTCGACATTTGAATGATTTAAAATATATGTCAGAATTATCAGCATTGTCTGATGTAGCAGCAGATGATGATGATAAACAGAATATTTCGGATTCCCATAATGATGACCAGAAAATTGATTTTGGTGAACAGTGATATGTGATACTATTATTTTTCTCCGATAACGATGCAGAAGTATGATTAAATTCTTGAAAATTATTTTCATGTTTGATACTACTACTACTTCTGAATGATGCCGTTGAATGGAATTCGAGCATTTCCATTTCATTATGTTTTCTGTTTTACAATTATTATGTATTTTTTTTGTTTTTGATTTATTTTAAAATAGTGACACCCCAATTTTAAACTTTTTGCATTTAAAATCTAGAAAAAAATTAAAATAAAACTTATTAGACTCAGTGTGTATATATAAAGTGAAATATTAAAATAGATTTTTTTTGCATTATTTTGAATAAGAGTAAAGATTTCATTATCTAACACCATATTGAGTATTGACACTGGGAAATAAAATCGATTATTTTTAAATTATATTAATTTATAACTTATGTATAAATAATTTGTAATACAATTTAAAATATTTAAATATTATTTCAAATTTAAAATAAACATTTACTATATTTTCTTAAATAAAGGGAAAAACAACGAAAAATCTGTCATGGGACAATATATTTTATTTTTTGGGATATTTCCAATAATTTTTTTTTTTAAATAAATAAGCGGAAATTTAACTCACTTGCTTGGTTGGATATTTGAATGAGAAAATTTATTTAACAAAACATTTGAAATAATTATAATATAATTATGAATATAGTTTCTTCGCCTAGCTCGTTTGGTATTTCCCTCCGAAAGTCCTACACCAATTACTGTCAACTATACTATCTTCGTCAAGTATGTAAGATCCAGGTAGAGTTCAGAACTTACTTTTAATTTCTAATTTCGTTTCACTCTCATAATTAGATATCGACTTATATTTTCTCTCGTGTATATATTTTAAAATTAGGTTTATTATTAGTAGATTATTGTATATGTCAACTAAATTTGTTATTAATTAAGAGTTCTGTATACACAAAAATACATTGACACGAGTCAATACTTATATCACGAGACCGAAGGTCGAGTGATATAAATTGACAAGTGTCAATGTATTTTTGTGTAAATACAGAACGAGTTGTATAACAAATAAAAAAAACCTGTTTTTTTTACCTGTTATGCTCAACGCCGTTCACATGCGAAAAACAAAAGAGAAAAATGTCAACAATAAAATAAAAGAAAAATAAATTCAAAAAAAAATCTAATTCAATTTTAATTTCTTTTGATTAATTTTAATTTGATCTTCTTGTTAAAGAATTAATAAAAATAAAGTTATAAATTAAATAAAATACAACAATAATTACAATTTTATAATTTTTAATAAAAAAGCAAATTTTTATAAAAATTTAAAAAAATAAAATTAAATTCCTAATTCCCGAAATTCTGTTTGTAATATTTTTATAATGCTTTTTAATTTATTTATAACTTAATAAAACATAAAAAATTTTAATAAATTTGCAATAAATAATTATTTAATTTTTATTTTTGAATATAATTATATTTATGAACTTTTTTATTTTATTAAATAATTATTTGTTTGTAAAATTTTTTTTTTCTAAATACAACAAAATAAACAACACAATTTTTTTTTCTAATTACAACAAAATAAACAACACAATTATAAACAAATGATTTCCACAATGTACGGCGTAAAATACTGGGAAAGTTAAAATATTTCAACTTTTACGTGCGTAAGCTACGTTTTACGTCGTTGCGTATAGCCGGTCTCATACATTTTCATACAATTTGATTTTTTACGTGCGTACACGCGCGTGAATTACGTCGACTCTATCTCTAGCATAATATTCAATACGAAACATCTAAATGATTTCATTATTTACGCTGAAGCATCTAAATTTTTTCATTATATACGCTGATGCATCTAAATTTTTTCATTATTTACGCAGATGCATCTAAATGATTGCATGTGTATTGACGCATATAATACTCCATTTAGTTATTTAAATTCTATAGCACTAAATACAACATAACGATCCCCAACGGATTAAAATTCTTTATGCACCAATCGCAATCAAATTGTCATTTATGTTTTCATTAATTAAAATGTCAAGTAATTTCACCAATTTATGGGACAATTATTTTTATACAATATCCAATTGAACATTACATAATATCTATTATATTTTCTAAATTATGTTAAATGAAAAAAAATTTGGTTTTTTGTTCAATATTAAGATTCCAATTTTGTATATAAATGCAATTTGTGAATAAATGTAATCTGATTTTCTCAGTAAATATATTTTTGTGTAATGTTAGATATTATCTTTTCGTTTTTCAATCATTTTGGCTATTTAATATATATTATGTTCTTTTTTTTTGGTTTAGGTTTTTATACCTAAGTAACATTCCGGTACTGATTGAAATTATATAAAGTTCTCATATTGTGTGTAATAATTTTTTTTAGATAAACTGAATTGCTACAGTAATATTATAAAATTATTTTATATAAACGATTTACTAAATACAATTTAGCACTATATGATAAAGTTTTCGAAAAGAAATCACAAATAACTAGAGGCATATTGTAATTTAAATGAAAAACTTATTACGAAAAAATATCACATAAAATATTAATACACAAATAAGGTAAAGAAATAATGCCTTAAGGTTTATTCATCTTGGAATCAGGTTTATTCGTCTTGGAACTCGAAACCGCTTATTTCAATTTTGGTAATTAATTTCACAGAAATATTCAAATCTCAAATATGTTTGGTTAAAAATATCAAAATATCGAAGACCTTAAGTATATAAACAAAAAAATTATTCGACTATATAATAAAAAAAAAGTCGAATATTCATTATTTGTACATATTTATTTTTTGTGAGCCATTATTGGTTTTCTGTAATTAATATATTTTTATTCTTTTATTTTTAATAATTTGCATTAAATATTATTATATCACCATCGTGGTTAAATTTGTATGATATAATGTGTCATAACAATATTAATTATTGTAAAATGTTTTACTTTGATGATAAATACACTGCGAGATTTTTCATCGCTAAGTTTTATAATAACTTTATAAGACACCTAAGTTATGTATATATTGATAAAAATTTAGTATGAGGATAGGTTAAGTACATAGGCGGAAAATACTACTATTACTTACTATTAACCTTTTATTTTTGATAATACAGAATTTGTATTTATTTTTAAGCTTTCTTTACTTCAGAAAAAAACATTTCAATAAAATTTTTCATTAAGTATAAACTTGTCATATTAACGGGCTGTTTTTTTTAAGGTCGATTGTAGAACTTTATTTCCACCTTCTTCTTTTCACTTGTTCATAATATGTGGTATTCGTATTGTCAAATGTGCAAGGAAGATACTGATCTATTCATACCGAATTAAATTTAACACATCATTGAATATAAGAGGTAAAAATAATTTCAATTATATATAAATAACTTATTACAAATTTTAAATCAACTTTGTTTAAATTAACTATAACCCTCTAAAATGTAAATAAAATCTTCAAACACTTTTCTTCCCGGAAACTAATGAGTTTGCAACAAATTATATTTAAAATTTTATTTGCCTCACGTTTTATGTTGATGTGACCAATAATGAGTAAATTAAAATTCACATTTTAGATTTAATATTTTTTTATGTTGACAGGCGGTATAATTACATTATTTATGTTAAAAAATAAAAATCAATATCTAGTAATAAACATAATATTACGTCCATTATTATCGATGGCACTTTCTTATCATGGATAATGAACGTAAAAATGGATAATGAACGTAAAATTAATTATAGAATTTTTTTTAAAGGAACCGAGAGGGAAATTAAGGTAAATAATACAAAAAAAAAAGTTTTTCAAAAACTTAAAAATATATGTAGCAAAAGAAATTATTCAATGATTTTACAATTGATTCCGTTCCGTGTGTGCAAAATGAGCAAAAAAAAGTTCAAAAATTCTTTAAAAAAAATCTGTGAGCTTGATTCATACTTCAGAAAATAATTTTCCGTGAGAGACTCTTATACTTACATTCCGTTACGGAAAATCACCCTATATAAAATGTGTAAAATTTTTTTCCGTTATTCAAATGTTCGGAATGTAAAATTTCTTTAAGAGTCCTCGACGTGAAATTCTGTTTTCTATTTTTGCACTTTTTTTGTTTTATTTTACAGAAAATAAACGGCCGTGAAAAATGAGAAAAAAATTGTACACCTTTACTAGAAAATCACAAAACTATATTTGAATTTTATTTCCGTGCAGAAACTGGAATTTATCAAAAAAATTAAAAAATTCTTAGAAATAAATGAAATTATTTAAAAATTGTTTAGGAAATTAAAGAAATTAAAAATTCTCCGTCACCAGCAGTATTTTAGCTTTATTCTGCGTTTGATATTTTTTATTATCTTTTACTTTACTGCAGAATCTCAGCAAATATGTTCAAGTTTTTCTACGGCTCAATTGGGCCAACAAAACTCAAAACATATCAAAAAATTACTTCAGTCGAGATTGTATTAACTCTAGAATCAAAGCAAAACCAAGACCCATTTTCCGCATTGAGGGCTCTTAATGCACTCTATTTGTTTTTTGTTTATTTGAAAAATAAATATCCTTTCACTTCAAATTTATGTTTACTGACATTAATGAAACAAGTAGTGTATAAGGTAATTTATGTTTATCATTATTTGCGGAATAATATTAAGTTCAAAAAATAAGTCGTACATTAAAAAATTATTACAAATTATAATTTCCAAGAAATGTGTACAAAATTCCTAAAATTTACATTTACAATATTTAGAAACTTCCTCACACTTTTAAAACGAATTGTTTTTACGTTTAGTTTTCCACAGGTTTTCTTATTTTTGTTCAACATGTTCACAGTTTTTGATGTAATTTGAAGGGACTCTATGACTTTTTTGTCTAACACTTTTTTTTCAAAATTAAATTTTGAGAAATATCAATTTTTGGAAAACTCTGCATACAGTCGGTTTTAATGCCGCGTCTCAGAAATTAACCAGTAATGCCATTTTAAAGACAATTGAATGTAGATAATTTTGCGCTATATAATTTTATCCATAAGATAACGGAAAGGGTCAAAAATTGTCTGTGAAAGTCATAAATACAAGCGGTTCTAACATATTTTCTAGCATTTTTAAGCTATTTTTATGACTTTCAAAGGGGATTTTTGACAATTTTTTCCTTATCGTAGGGATAAAATTATCTCCGCAAAATTATCTACATTCAAATGTCTTTAAATTCTGAGACGCGACATTAAAACCGGCTGAATGCAGAGCTTTCTCAAAATTTAATTTGGGGAACAATCTTTTTTGTCATGTTGAACAAAAACTAAGAAAACGAGGCTGTCGCAGACCTTTCCTATATCTATTATATACATACAATATATACAGATAACAGTCATAAGAAAAAAATTAATTTGGAACTTGAAGGAAATTGAAAAAAATCCTTTAAAAGTTTCTAATTCATATTTCCAGATTTCCAGGCAGTGGTTATCCAGCAATTTTGGCAAAATAACATGTTGAATGTTTGTTAAAATTTTATTTACAAATCACTTTGAAATTAATAGTAGATTGCAATACATGTTATGAAAATTTGTTATTAATTGCGAGTTGTGTATACACACAAACACATAGACACGAGTCATATTTATATCACGAGACCGAAGGTCGAGGGAATTTTTCCACGTTGATTATCCTTTAATTTTTCTTTCTTTTACAGATAAAAGAAGAAAAGGGAATTTTTCCACGTTAATTATTCTTTAATTTCTCTTTCTTTTACAGATAAAAGAAGAAAAGGGAATTTTTCCACGTTAATTATCCTTTAATTTGTTTTTACAGATAAGAGAAGAAAAGGGAATTTTTCCACGTTATTTATCCTTTCATTTCTCTTTCTTTTAGAGATAAAAGAAAAAAAGGGAAATATTGTGAGTGTGAGAGATATTATTTTTGTTCATAGTATTACGCAGTTCAAAATGAAGTAAGTAAATACAATATAGGGAAATGTAAATACAATTTACATCACAGGGAAATGTAAATACAATTTACATTTCCCTATAATTGCATGTGTATTGATGCATGTAATGGATCATTTACCGAGCTAAATTTGCGAATATAAATACAACTTACCGAAGGCATGCACATTAAAATTTAAAACTATATAATGGCTAAGTATACCTAATCCAAACTTTTCCATTTTTCTATTCACATCATTCATTCATTAACACTATATTTTTAATTTTTAATAATTCATTTTAATATTACGTGACATCATTACACAGAGTTATTAGCATATTATGAAAAACATTGTCATAATTATTATAATTTTCAATATCTTAAGAAAGAATAATATAGAAATTGTTGAGGAAAAAGAATAATAAACAAGAAAAAGAAAAATAATTTTTCCTACAAAAGATATTTCAAAGATTGTTTAAAAATATAAAAAAAAATTTTCTATTTTTTTTTTATGTGCTCCAAAAATACATATAAATATTTTCAATTTAAATTTATAAATAATTTTTTTGGTGATTATGTAAACACTTAAAATTTTTTCTGCTGACTTTCAATATTTATGGGTTTTGGATTTTTTTTGGATTTTGTTGAATTTGTTTTTTAAATTTATGTCTTTGCAGAAAAAATTTAAATTAGTAGATATTTTGGTTTAATTTTTTTTTTAAATAAACAGCGGGATTGCAATCATTACGTTGTTCTTAGATTCTGTTTAGTAGAAATATAGTTTCTACCGAGAATTATTATAGGTTATAAGTGTATAAATTTGAGTACTCATTTATTGGAAATAATTTGTACAATTTACAAAAAATTTGTATTATTTATCTCAAACATTCTTACGAAGGATGACTAATAATTACAACAATTTTATTAAAAATCTTTGATCAATTTTTCATATGATTAAGTCACACAAAAAATAAAAAATTGTTCTAGTTTTATTTATTATGATACTAAAATATATACAAAACTTTCAAAATCTGATTTACGATACAATTTCCTTATTGTGTGGGAAGTTAACTTATAGTGAAAAAATAATTATGGACATAGTACATACTTTAAACGCTCGATAATAACGAGTCAAAATTGATTAAAATATTAACAACATTTAAATAAAATATGATCACAAATCGAATGTCATTATTTGTGGCGTACAAATTGATGGTATTTTTTAAGCCATCAGTAAGATGAAATTAATTGGAAATTAATTGTTTCATATTTGAAACAATTAATCCTCAATAAATATAAAATTATTTATTTATAAAAAACACAACCCATAAAAATTTAATGAAATTTGAAATATATATCTTAAAATAAAAGTTTTAAATTAATCAAAAAAATTAGTGAAATATGAAAATTGAAAATGTAAAAATTAACATTTCATACTAAATGTATCTACATATAACAATTTTTTTATTTTTTTTTATTTGCGGAACTTCATTTTATATTGTGAGCTATAAATTTGGGAGCTATAATAATATATTTAAAGAAAAAAAAAATTCTTATCCAAATAAATCTGATCCCTAAACAATAAAAATAACAATATAATAAATGATTGTAAATATATACACATATATATATTTTGTACTTATAAAATCGAACATACATAATATTATATAGTACTATAAATATGTATTTACTATACATAAATATATTTATTTTTAAATAAATACGAAAATATAAATATTTATAGTCATTCATCGCATAATAGATACAAAATAAGCGAAAGAATATAATATGTATACAATGTACGTACATAATATACCATACATAACTAGATATAATTTTATTTTATTATTATATTATATTTTTGTGTATAATTTTTTTTTTTATCAGAAAAACAAATTTTCCAAATGATAATATTAAAAATTAGATAATTTAGAATCTTAGCTATCTATAGGCATATTTGGATATTTTTAATATATAGTTAAAGTAAAAATTTCGATTTTGCCTATTCGAAAGTTTCCAATATAATATTTACAGTTTTTATACATATTGTACAAATATTTTACGTTTTTATTTTAGCCCTCTTAATATTTTTTTAACATATTTTGAGGACTTATAAATTGTTATTTAAGAACTTATTTTCCTGTTCCAATCACCGAGATACTTTTTCACTCTAATATCGTTCCGCTCTAATACCTGTATTCTTTTGAGATTTTTTCATGTATTAAACAAAAACAGAATGGAAAAGCCAGTTATTATATGGTGTAAGAATAAAAAATATAGTTTACAAATTTTGGTTATCTTATTTTGATTATATCTTATTTTGCACTCGGCGGAACGGTTATATTATCTGGATTTTGGATGGAAGTGGGTTGTTTTGAGTATAATTTATTGTTAAATTTTTGAATAAAAAAAAATATAATAAATAAATATTGAAATTATAAGTATAGCATTTAAAATTTAATATTTATTATATTTAAGAATCATTAAAAAAGTAGAAAAAATAAATATTTTTATAAACTTTTAAAAATTTGAAATAATATCTAAATTTGTTTAGGTGTTAATTCTACTTATTTTACTATTTCGAAGTTTATTTTTATTAACATAACTTTTTGTGTTTTGATTTTAAATATTTGTTTAATGAAAATTTCCTTAGATCCGATAAAGAGTTTTATAGAATAAATAACGCTAAAAATTGTACAGCTCAATATTAGGTAAATTTTGGTACGTGATATCGATCTTAACTTATGGTTGCCCAGGAAATCTATCTAATTCTTGGTAGGCAATGACAGATCATATTAGTTTTGCAGAATTTATCGCTAAAAATGGTACAGTTCAATGTTACAAGTAAATTTCAGTACGTGATAACGAGATTATGTCATGGTTGCCCAGGAAGTCTACGTAATTCTTGGTGGACATGGACAATGATAGTTCGAATGGTAAAATCCTTCGATTGTAGTTTAAAAAATTTTCTCTTTCACTAATAGTTTCTATTCGCGCGTTGCCTGATAATGGACAATGCTCCATCAATAATTTTGTTATTAAGCCTATTTCGAATCTTTTATTGTTGATTAGACCTAATAGAACCTCAAAGAAAGAATGAATTTATAAAATTTCTGCATTCAAATGTTATGTTTTATAAGTTACTAGTAATTATAATTAAGCCCGTTTTACTTGAATACAATGTGCCTAGATTCCAAACGAAAGTTTTATGAATGTTCGAAGTGTTAGAAAGAGAGTCAAATTTTAAATCTTAGTACAACAGAGAGTACAATGATACATTTTACAGTTGAATGTGATTCAAATAATTTTCATAGGCATTATTTTAATTCGTTTTTTTTTTGTTTTTGTGCCTTTTGGGAGAAATTTTAGAACATAATCAATCATACTCATATGCTTCTGTACCTTGTTCATCTATGTCTGAAACGACCGAATCGATAGTTGCCCAAATGAGATTTGACAATCTAACATTTGCCCACGGACATTTGCCAATCTGACATTTGACAAATTTTTTGGCTTAACAAAACTTATACTCAGCTAAAAAACACTTTTTTTTTTGAAAAAATTTACCTATAAAGTTGGAAATAAATTTGTTTCAATTTGGAAAAGGTGTGAACAGGAACGGGGGACTCAAATATCGGATTGGCAAATGTCAGATTGTCAAATGTCCGTGGGCAAATGTCAGATTGTCAAATGTGATTTTGGCAACTGTCTGCCCCCCAATTGGCATGGAATATATTATATAAATTTTTTCCAAGATGCTCCCGTCTTGAGTAAACCTCCGGGACGACCCTGGAAAATAGTTTCGTTAAGTTATTTTCTAGGTCATAAAAATGACAGATTTCAAATTTCATCCAAAACGGTTCAGCAATTTCAGAGAACGTTGCGGACAAACAAACAAACATTTGCATTTTATTATATTAGATAACTGTTTAAGATTACCTAAGCCTATTATATAAAACAAAATTCTTTTACTGTGAAGTATTGATTTCACAAATAAAAAAACATTTCAAACTGATCATTTTTATTTTCATAATATGTATATGTATACATTACAACATAGAGAAATTATAAATTTGTAATTCATTAAAAAGAAAATATATAAATATCTTCTACAACATAACATATATCTTTTCCATAAAGAATTTTCATTACATGAAACAAAGTATGTAAAAAAAAAAAGAAAAAACACAACAAAAAAAAAATCATCTCAAATTAATAACAAGAAATTAATTTCTTATTATTTATCTTTGCAAAAACATTTGAAGGATTTTTGATAATTTTTTAATTTACTTTTTATGAAATTTCAGGAAAAAGAAAAAGTTAATTTTTTGTTTTTTTTTTTATTATTGGATTTCTAAATTATTTAAGATAAAAATGAAAATTTCATCTATTAAATTTCCATTATAGAAACTTAAAACTTTTTTTTATAAATTTATAGATAGATTTAGTACGATTTCTATAGAATTGATAATAACATTGCTTCTTATTTTATCCGTATATTCTGAACATAATTTGGGTTCTAACTGAGCCATAACTCGAGAAGAAATTGAAGGAATTTTATATATCGAATAGCCGAACAAACTTTTTAATGAAGCATAGAGTCATTGAATTTATAAACATAATATATATCAAAGATCACGTTTTTTTTGTTATTTATTTGAACAGCTTTAATTAAAATGAATTTGTATATAAAGTTATAAAAATATAAGCTATTGTAATATTCATTTGAATTTTCCTAAAAATTTTTTTGTTTTAATAAGAAAATAATAGATATTTTCTTTGTTCTTTATTAAAGAAAACAGTGAAATTTTCTTTTTGATAATTTTTTTTTTTTTAACAATGTAGGGATATTCTATAGAGGCCGTCCAATACTGGTTTGGTTTTTGTTTTTCATGTAATAAAACTTTTGTAATTATTGTATAAGGAAAATTGTTTACCTTTATAAATACGACCCTAAGATATTATATATATTTTTTATGACTATATCAAATCAATTTTTTTTTTGTTTCAGACTTATAATATTAAATAAATAATTAAATATAATTAGGAAAAGAATTCCTTGTAAAAACTGAACTTTAAAATAATTAAAACAATAACCACTTTTATATAGTTAAAGAAAATATATTTGTGGATATACTTAAGCTTAGATTTATTATATTTTCTTTAAGACCTTGTATAATTTATTGTTCTCCAAAATGATTTTAATCATAATCTTAAGTGTAATAAAAAATAATTAATTGCTGAATAAAAAGGATGGATTTCGTATAAAGATACTTAAAAAAAAAAAGAAATTAGAAAATCTGGTAAATCTAATAAATCTTATTAAAGTGACTGCGAAAAATCGTGAAATATTCCGGGAAATCGATCGTAAAACCGTAACAGTAATTGTCAATCTCTTGCCTGTTTTATAATGTTAAGATAGATATTCGATTGCCATATTTTAATATAATATTAATGTTAAATTATTTAAATTTTTACAAAATTTTTTTGTATTTCTCTTCTTTTTAGACTTAAATTTACATTGTCTATGGCAGCGGTTCTGAAACTTTTTGAACTGTCTTCCAAAGGCATAATAATATAATAAATTATAAAAAAACGAACATTGCTAGTGGAACGGGTTGACTTGTTTCTTATTTTTACATAATTCTTGTGTGAATAGTGTACAAATATGTCATAGTATGAGTATTTGCTTCCAGAAGCAGTCGTGATCAGTGAGGTTTCAAAACAACAAATTAATTTCAAATATTAATTATTAGCCCGCGGATCCCTTTGTATTGGCTCGCGGAACTCCAGGGCTCCGCGGAGCACACTTTGAGAAACGCTGGTCTATGTGACCAAGTTAAAAAAAAATTTATATTGCCATGATATCATATTGTCATTGAAAGAAGTTATATATGAACATTATGTATATCTTTTGTATATTAGATATAGTTATATTTTAGAAAACAATTCAAGCATATTTAGATTATTTACGAAAATTAGAAATGCATTCAAGTATAATTACTTGTTCACTATTTTTTGTTTATAATGTATATGAAAATATTATTTTCTTAAGAAAGTTTGCGCTTGATATTTTATTTATATTTGATATTATGGGCTTTTATACTTTTTGGTTTTGAAATACGTAACAAAAATGAAATAATATATAACTTCATATAAAACAAGTAAGAAATAAACACCTATTGAAATACTTAAACTAAATAGAAAAATAATATTCCATGATAGATATTTTATTTTTTTTCTATAGATATCACATTTCTATTACTGGCTATTACATAAGAGCAAGAAATTTTTTCTACGGAAATTTCATTGGTCATATTATATTTATATGTAAATGTTCGTATGAAAATATATATAAATTCGTATGTAAATGTTATATGTGTCTGTATCAATTTCCGTATAGGGAAAGAAACGAAATATTTAACTGGTTAAGATTCCAGTTTTGCTACCAGTTCTAGTTTCATTAATTTGCTGCCGTACATATATATGTAGTTTTGTATTGGCTTGCCAATAGTCATACTCTTTTGAATAATAGATCATTAAATAGTTTGTTCGACAGAACCAGTTCTTCGACAATCTTGGGAGTGCCAGTAAATCGGTAATTTCTCGCTCGCCTATAATTATTATATTCAAATTATTTATCACATTTTGGTTTAAAAAAAATTTGAATTTCAAAGTACATAAAAAAAAAAAATCATTTTTCACTAGTTTCACTCGTTTAAGTATTAAATGCGATTCGCTAATTTGAGAGACTTTCAAATGAATAAAATAAAGTACCAAAAGCTTTTATAAAATTAACATAATTATTTCTTTGCAAATTTCATATTTTTCTTGCTCTGTTGAGCGGAAAAGTAAATGCATATCTCAGTGTATACTGCAACGATGCATATCGTACTTATGTTAAATTTAATATAATTAGTAGTATACATATCTCTTTTATTAACCCTTATTCAATTTGAATCAAAGAAATTCTGAAAGTACAAAATTTTAATAAAAGAAAAAAATATTGTTGTTCTTGAATGTAGTTTGTTTGTGCTATGTGAGACTATAAAGAAATAAGCTTTAAATTTCAAGATCTCTATTGTTATGTTAAAGGCAAAAAGAGTTAAGAAGAGATAATAAAAGTTAACAAAATTTCTTAAAATATTATTTCAGTTCATGAAATCAAATATTTTATCCGGTGATGATTGAAATAATTTTTCTCTATTGTATAGGTATATTAATAATCTTAATCTCTTGTTTCTCTTTATTCTCGATTAGAGAATTTGACATTATCCATATGTGTATGGATATGATAGGACCCTGCAGGGCCGAATGGTAGTATTTTGTCGTCTGGAGCAAACTTCTTGAAAAAGCGCCTATTGTAAAAATCAAAAAGAAATATAAAACATAAACTATGCAATTCGCTAATTATGTATTTTCAGATAATAGTTATGTACATAAAATAAAAATTTAATTAATTAATGGCACCCTTCGGAACTTAATTTCTTCAAAATCTTTTAGTAGAGCCTCATAATCCAAAGATTCAGCGATGGTGCTTTGAATGGACATCAATGATAAGCCCACTAATCTTACTTGTCCCATTGCTGATCTTAAAAAATTTTGCATTATTTTTAGTTTGGAGAAACTGCGTTCTCCAGAAGTCACTGAAATATGTAAAGTTAGCAGGATCCTTAAAGAAATGCATATATTCGGGAATATAGTAGTCAGAATGTTCTTGGCTAAATAATTTAGTATTTCTAGTGGGTACATATTAGTTGGCAATAGTTTAGCTAAATTTATTATTTCATCGCAAAGGTCAATACCATCAATATCTTTATTGTCACCATTAGTTAATATTAACTGCAAATCCTTGCAGTATTTTAATGTTTCCGATTTATCTTTATATTTTAACTAATAAATATTATATAGAAAATCGTAATATTTAGTATATTTTTCTATTTGCTTATTTAGTATATTTTTCTATTGCTGTGATTGATGTAATGGCAGTGTCAATAATGAAATTAAAAAAATTTATTTTGTAGTTGTATTGCGGATCTAACATCGGATCATCTGCAGCTTGGTACTCGAATTATCTTTTTTACGACGTGTTCGAACAGTTCCGACAACTGGAAAACGTCCATCAATTTCCATTGTTTCAGCCATATTTTCGGCTTCATCAATAACGTTCAGAAAATTTGCATCTGATCGATAATCTTGAAAAATATCCAAAACCACTTTCAAATACCTATTGCATGTTAATAAATTTACTTTCGGGTTTTGCATTATTTTTGATATGATATTTATTTTGCTTAGAATGTCGTACCAAACAACGATGCTGCAAATAAATTTGAAACAAGATATATGTTTCGCTAGTCTAAATTTGAAACCTCTAAATTTGAAACGTCTTAATTTGAATTTCCACCAATAAAAAGCCAGTAAAACATTTCACAGTGACGATACCAATATTTTATTCCTCCAATTTTAGTGGATTGCAAAGTCTACTTTGTTAAAAAAATTTAATTTTGTTTAATAAAATATAATTTAATATATTGAAATAATTTGAGATATTGAAAAATTTATTTATGAATAGCAAAAGCAAAAATGATCAAAATAGAGATTGTATGTAGTTATGCGCATTATATAAACATTAGTTTAGTATGATAGTTTTATCAGAAAAAAATTTCTCGACAAAAATTAAATTTGGGAGAAAAGGCGCCTTTTTTTCAGTATAATTCTACCGCCTGGATCGGTTGCTCCCTCGCTCCACCCATAAATCCGGCCCTGGGACCCTGATCATTTTATTAATTTATCATTTCTTATCCATTTACAGAACAAAATTTTTTTATTCATTTTTATTTTTTCCAAATATAATATTAGGAATGTTTGAAAATTGATAAAATGGGACTTTTGTGCAATAAAAATGATTGCTTATTTATTTGTCTGCCTCTTTTCAAAAAATTTTATTATCTAAAATCCTACATATTAAAATCTACAAATTTAATGTTCTTTTATGTACACTTTTCACTTCAATCATAAAAATTTATAAAAAAATAAAGTATTACATATTTTGTTGTTATAATAAACTCTCTTACCTTTTGATAAATAATTTTTTTATAAATTTTTTTTTTTTATTAATACCTAATTGCTTTCAAAAATTGAAAAGGGTTTTAATACCATTTTTCCGATAAATAAAAATTAAATTAAATTTGTGCGCTGGCAAAATTTAGAAAAAAAAATAAATTAGATAAAAATTCGTCGCATGCGTTATACATACATGTAAAATTATTCTTGAAAAAATTCGCATCAGTATAATTCATTTTTTTGATATTGCTTCGTTGGGAGTGTTGCGATTTATGTTACTTTTTGTTTTTTATCAATTCTTTTTAAATGAAATAATTGAATTTGAATTCACTATTTTGAAAAAAAAAGTAATTTTGAGCCAAGAAATTATCAGTTCTTGGATTAAAGTTTATTTTCTCAGCTATCTTAAACAACAAAAAAAAAGGTTTCAACTTAGTGTAAAAATATAAAATGTATATTTCACATATTTTATTCTGTATAATTAAGTATACTAGTACTCGAAATTCCAGTTTTTATTTCATACAATAATGCTGAACACAGTTCTGTATAATTTATAATTTTCGCTGATTTTCGGGATTGAATACGATGGAGGAATGATCTATAACACGACCTTAACCGAAAACCCTTACATAATAAAAACTATCCAATTTTGTTCAGAAACAAAGGAGTAATAGGAAACTAAAAAAGTATAAAAAACTTTTCACGTATATACACATATAATTGTAATAATTTTAATACATCAAATTGATTAATAAGATACACATCGTATAATTTGATAAAGAAATTCACTCCCTACAAATCTGAACGAACTAACCCGCGAGAATCGGTCAAAATCCACTAAAAAAGCGATAAAAACCTAATTGGAATTTTTTTTATTTGTCATAAACTCTATTCCTCCATCTCCATCATTTTCCAAACGCGATTAACCGGCGAAAACTGGGAAAAACATTGAAAATTATAAATTAAATAAATAACATTATTTTATTAACATCTAGATTTATAAAGTATTAGGTAGTTATGAGAAAAAAGAAAAAATGAAAAATATGTATGTGGCAAAACTAGGATGTAACATAATTATAATACTGTATAATAATAATTTTTGAATAATAGTTCTAATGGAATAAATTCCTTCGTTATATAATTATCAAAAAACTGATCTCATTAATTTAAATACTGATGTCCAACTTTTCATTCAGTATGAAAATTACCGAAATTTAATTTTTTTTTCTTAAAAAATATTATGAATGAAATATCACAAAAAATAACTTATATAATATATAAGTAACTAAGACAAAAATTCTCAAATCGCTTTTTATAAGATTTCTCAAGAATGTTTTTAATATTATTCGAAATTTTTATGGTTTCAATTTTCCATTATTCATAAACTTACCTATATACAGAAATAAAAGTTTTTTTTTTCCAATAAAGAAATTTATAAAATACGAAAATCCTAGTTATTTACTTGTTATCGCACTATTTTCAAATAAAACTCACTGTAGAAGAAAAGCATCAAGTTATTTATTTTCTAAATTTTCAAAGATGAAAATTGTGATAGTTGAAATTCAGAAATTTTTTTTTTATGTTTAAGAATTTTTCCTCAAATATACATACATAAATTTTCCAGTATTTATTTTCATATTTTATTAGAAGGTAATGCTAGAAAGATAGCTGTTGTTTATTTTAATTTAAGAATCTTGCAACAAAATACTTGTGTACTAAAGCAAAATATTCCAAATATTAATTAAGTTTTTTTTTTTTTAACGAAAATTTTCAGTGGGCTGGAATAATTGGAATAATTTTATTAAAAAAAAAAAAAATTATAATAATGTTAATTTTACATACATATAATTTTACATTGTACATATTTCTTACATATATGTTGTATAGGTACACTTTATAGTTTATTTATTTAGATGAATAATTTTTCAAAGAAAAATTGCGCTAAAAACAATATGCACAAAACCGTAACGATCTTCTTCTACGGGTTTAAACTAATTTATTTTATAAAAAAAAAATATGTTTTTCTAACAAGTGTTGCTGGTATTTTTTATTTCTTTTAATTATTTTATTTATTTAAATAAAAAAAAAATTATACATTTGTGTGCTTTACATTGTCAATAATGAGTTTTTTTTTAATTAGAATTAACTAGGGTGGAAGTGATAATCATGTAAATGCATTGCACAAAATTTTCATGATATTAATAAAAAAATATTTGTGAATGAAATGAAAGGAGAATTATCATATAAACTTTTCTATTTGATTTTGTGGGCCATAAATGTATAATTTTATAATAATTTAATTTAATTGATATCTGTTGAAGGTCAACTTTTAGTACACAAAAATTTTTGACAATAATATAGTAAAAGATAATTAAAAAAATTCGGTAAAACAGTAATTTCATTGTTAATTTAACCATTTTTATACAAAATATATGACTGCACCTGTTTTACCAACATTTTTTAGATAAATCAAAATACAAATGGCTATCAAAAAGTTTTATCATAAATTAAATATATCAAGATAAAGTAGTAGGAACATTGAAAATGTTGCTTGGATACCCATTTTTGTAGTTTTATTTAATTTCTTTCTTTTCTTTCCCAATTTTCAGACAAAAAAAACGAAATGAGGATTTTTTCTTTCGTTTATTTTGTTTTTCTTTTCTTTTTTTCTTCTTTAATTATGTCTGTCTATAAAAAGCTGATTTCCAAATTTTATTCGAAAAGATTTGTCTTTATTATATGTAGTTTCTACTTTTATCGTTTTAAATTAATTTTACTAAATTAACAGATTTTATTTTTACTATTATGTACATTACATACAAGCAGAATATTAAATAAATTAAAATGCTGGAAAAAAAAAGCTAAAATATCGGTGTGTTTAGAGTGGTCCAGTTCGGGTACCCGGTACTCGAGTACCCGATGTTTTAGGTTATTTTATCGAGTAGTCAAATAACCGGATAATCGGTTCGAGTATCGAGTACTTAAAAATAAAATAAAATTCAAATATAGTTAAAGCTTTTAGAGGTTTATAAAGGGATTGGAACCAATACATTAAAGAGATTACAAAAAACGTTATCGGTCTCATCTGAGCGGGTTTTTTCAATTGCACATATTTTTATTTCCAAATTTTTATTGGGCACTGTCAGAGCTGACCAAATTAAAGTATTTTTGTACTGAATACAATATAAGTAAAATAATACTGGTACTGCAAAAATACTGCAGTATTTTCTCACAATATATTGGTACTTAAATTTACTCAGCTCTGGCGTACTGAAACGTTAAATGCATAAGTTGTGTTAAAATATTATTTCTTAAAAAACAATTAAAAATTAATAAATTTAAAAAAATATATATTTTTTTGGTGTTTCACTTCAAAAAAATATTACCAAATTTACATTAGGTATTTGCACTATTAGAACATTTCCTTCTTTTGAAAACATTATTAGAATCATTAAAAGTGATATTCTAAATAAATAAAATTATTTGATAAATAAAAACTTCAAAACTTGTTAGTAAAAAAAAGTTTGCTCTCACTCACGTTTAAAATCTTGATATGAATATGAAAGTTTTTTCAATATTAAATTATATATGCTAACGTTTTATCAAATACACAGTATATTCTTATTGACAATATTTTTGTTTGATTTTATTCATTACAAATGAATAAATTTTCAAATAAAGATACATACATTTCATATTGACATTTGAAAAAAAAAAAAGCAATTTTTTTTTGAAATTTTCTTTTTAATCCATAAAATCTTTTCAATATATGTACATACATATACTTACTAATCGATAGAAATCACAAAAATATTCATTGCAAATTAAAAATTTTAAATAGAAAAAAAAATACCATTGTACGTATATTTATTTCAAAAGAATTTCTTTTCATAGGTAAATAAGAATAATGTTAAGCTATATAGTAATGAGATATAATAAGTTTGCAAATATATATTTACATATGCTAGAAATAATGGTTTTTGTTTTGGATTTCTTTACAAAGTAATACACAATATCTTTGAATCATCACAGATTTCACAAAGATTTCACAATTCTAATTAAATAACTATAACTATTGATGTGCACTATATTTTCATGGAGATTAACGACAAATCATCATCGAAATCTTTTTTCATTCATCAGTCCGAAACCTTGGGCACAATCGTCTTCTTTATAGGATATTATATCTATAACTAATATATACTAAGTTTCATTTCAGTAAATATAAAAAAATAATTATCTCAATTTTTCAATAAAACTATAAAAAAACTTAAAATAAACAGTCAACATATGCAACATTATATCAACATAAGAATTCGGATGTGGAAGAAAAAATTCAATCAATTGAAAACTTTATTACCTAGTTAGTTATTTTAAATTTCTTTTCTTTCAGACTATTTCCTCCAGAATTAGTAGTTACTCTTATCTTTTTAAGTTGTCATATAAACATAAAATAATAATAATGTTAACTTTTTAATTGCTTATTTAATAATTGTTAATTTCCTATATTTTATTCTAATTTTAACTTTAATATCTACATATTTACATTAAACTTTCAACGGCAAAAATTATAATAAACTTGAAAAAAAAAAACGCGCATTTAAAAACAAAATAAACAAAAAAAAATAAAAATGCAAAAAAAGCTTGAAATTCAGATAACTAATTCTGTCGTGCATTGATAAACTGGCATCCCTTAAATTTTTTTAATCAAGAATAATTTTAAACATACAAAACAAATAATATATTCAAACAGATTTTTTTTTTATTATATGTATATATTTCAAAAGTGCCTCTTGTATCTATTTTAATTCAAATTAGAATAAAAGAATCGTTAGTGATATCGATTTTCCTGAATTGCTTTATACAAGCTTGCTAAAATTCTGAATAAATATCAAAATCAGAATGATTTCACAAAATACATTTTAAACTTTTTAAAAAAAATTATAATTTAAAACTTATCTTATTGAATGACTTTATTCGAACCATTTTTTGTGAAAAAATATATTGAAGTACTACCTATCTACATTATAATATATACCACCAACCAACAAAAAAAAATATATATAAGAGCAATGCCATTAAGTTATTAAAATAATGTAAATATTTTTTATGTGCTACTTTTTGTTTTTTTAATTTTGAACAAAAAAAAAATAAATAAATAAAATAAAAGAAAAATATATTTTCCATGCTTTTAAAAAAAAAAAAAATTTATCACTAAATGTACTTAGTACATTATTTTTAGAATTATGATAGATGCGCCGCCTTGGCGCAAATCATGATTTTTAACATTTTACTATCAGGAAAGTAAGGAATAACATATTAAGTTTTTTTATGTTCTATTTGGGCTTTGGATATGTAATTTAATTTTTCTTTTTCTTTGTAAAAACCTACCTATGAAGTTCTTTATTTCGTTGGGAAGAAAAAAAAATTGATTATCATTGTCATAAGATATCAAAAAAAAATGTTGATACTACAACCTACGTCAGAGAATGAAAATTCAAAAAAATAAATTGCCTATACATAATATGCTTGAAAATTACATGAAATTATATTATAGGTAGATATATGTTCACGCATATAGTGCACATGAATTTTGATGAACCTATGATTATAAAGTATTTGTATGTATTATGTATATAAAATCATGAGTTTTATCTTTGAATAAAATGATACATTTATTACATTTTGATGATGAAAAATTTTAGTCTAAATTTGAAATATTGTTAAACTTATATATCTTGTTTTTTTTTACTATCATTTTATGATAATGATAGTTCCGGGGAAATATAAAACTGAAGTAACTATTTTGTTTCTAGTGACGATGACATGTGAACGAAATTATATTAAAGCATGTTTATTTTCTTTAAAAATATGTCTAATCGTATGTACATTGTACATATATGAATCTTTTTTACAATTAGCAACACCTTTCCTGCTCAGTTTTTTAACTTTCATTGAAAAATAATTTATACATATTACATATTAGATACTTTGAATTTGTTTTATTTAATTATTCATTCAAGTCAGTATATAAATTTAACAAAATTACTTAGCAACTGAGTATGACTAACTAATTCGTCTAATTCGTCAAATTAAAATTACTCAATTTGAATTGCAACGAAATGGTAATTTTGGGATTAAATCTTTTGAATAAAAGACCCCCGAAATCTTCATAGAAATTTTCAAAATTTTATAGGAGTACCTACTTAATATTCAAACATATCAAAAAGTATAACTTTTTATTAGGGAGTTTTCACAGTACGCTGACGACTGCTTAACTAAGCTTTATAAAGTAAGTGAACTTTTATGTACAAATTTTATACTGTTTTTAATTAGCAAGACCTTATTAATTTATTCCTGTTTAATGTCCACTGCTTTCAATATCTTTTAGTTTTGGTTTTTTTTATGCTTTCACTATCAAATTTGTTTTTTGTGAGAATGTAATTTTAACATATAAAAAAGTTTCACTACTCAACTTAAATATATACCAAAAGATTGAAGTGAAGCAAGCTCTAATTAAGTATAAGTATAATAATAAAAATTAATTCAATTTAATTAAGAGCTCATATGGGAAAATTGTATTTAGGTTTAAAATTCCTGTATATGCATATGATATATGAACGAATGGATTAAAATTATGTTTTGTACAACCCTAAAATAATACCTACATTCAAGTCTCAGGAAATAAATTTATTATAATAATAAATAATATATTCCAATTTAAATTTTTGATTATAGAAATTAATTTCAAATTGAAAGCATGGTGTGAATGAAGTATTCAATTTTCGGTAACATTTTTGTATGATTGATTTTTTTACATTTTTCATCAAATTCTTTGAAAATAATTTCAACGTAATTTTATTTATAAAATATTTCACATTAATTTTATGGAAATTTTTAATGAATATTGTTAAAATATATGTGCAAAAATAATAAATTTTAACTTTTTTTTAAATATTTTTAATATATCCCCGTTCTATAATGTATATGTTTAGTAGGTACATGTATGTACTGAATATGTTTAAATTACATAATAAAAAAATTATTGTAGAGTTATTTTCTTATTATTTTTATTTTATTAAAGTTGAAGGTAATAATTATTCAGCTACGATTAAAAAAAAAAAAGTCTAAACACTTTTTGTTTTGCCATAAGCGCAATCCGAAAATTTTTATTTAACATAATTTCAGGCCAAATGCTTGAAATTATCTAAAGTTTTTAAGTTCAACCATGTATGTTTTCCCCATAAGCCCATAAGTTTTTTAAATTTTATTTTTTAATTATTTTCAATAGCATTTCTTCTCTAAGAAGCAAAAAAAAAAATTAACTTAATTTCATCCAAATCATGGTGGCTTTAAATTTAATTTTAACAAATTAATTCATTAAAAATTGAAAATGATTAATTACTTAACACGCAATGGAATATTTATATATTCGCGGTGACGTAATTGGGCATTTTCTTAAAATCTCTTAATTAAAACATATTTTTTTTTAAATAATGTTTTGTTGTATTTTTTAAATTTTAATAGATATATAAATGTACTTATGTAGTTCAGAACATTCATATAAATATACTTATCACACGAAATTATTATTTTAGTAATATTATACACTTACTTATATAGCGTTCTGTCTGTACTCTGACAACTTTGCCAATATTCCAAGCCAAGGATGTAAATGAATTTAATCCAAGCTCATCTGTGTGGCCTAAAGATCCGGCAGTGTCAGTTTCATTTGAAACAATTTAGCCTCTTAATATAAGGCATCGGATCGGATACATATAAAAATATACAATCATAATATATTACATTCAATTATATGCGAACATCGGAAGTTGTCATCAATTAAAATTATATTATATCAATATTCATAGAATGAAAAACTTAAATGTAACTAATACTTCAATTTATTTCACTTAATTGATAAGATCAACTAGAAAACTGGATGTCATCATATTCAAGATAGGAAACTATGAATTTTGTCAAAAATATTATTAACTTTTTTAAGTATAATATATAAAGCCTTCAGTATTTATATTGTCAAACTTTTAGAAAAACAATTTTTAAGATAAACAAAATATATAATATGTTTGGTAAATAAGAAAAAAAAAAAATTTTTTTTTTTCTGAGAAATCATCAAGTTAAGGAAATTTATCTTAAATTTATATAGAAAAAAAAAATATCATTAAAATGAAAAATATATAGATAAGGAATATTATATATTTAAAGGACAGTTGAGACTAAAATCTACTAACATTAATCAAATCTTAATTTGCCTAAAATATATTTTTTTTATTTTTATTTTTTTTGACACTACTAAACCAACAACAATAATTTATATTAAATGCAAGTATTTTCATCGTCATTATTGTTTTCGTATACAAAATTGTTGTGTTTACACAAAAGTGTCATAAATAAATATAGTTATATATATAAAAGCACAAAATGTGTTTCTTATTTTACATTATATAGAATAGAATAAACTTTCGGGAAATGCAAAAATAGAACTTAATTAATAATTTGTAATTAAACATTTTCATTTTGCTTTGATTTTTTTTTTTCAATATTTAAAATACATAAATATTTATAAAGTGTACAATCGTTAGAAAAAGTTTTTGAATAAAAATGAAATTTTGTTTTCTAATTTTTTACAAACTTTTATTTAACTCTGAATCATCTGGGATAAATCTTGTGACTAGTTCCCGATATCCGATCTCTATGAAATTTTGTACGCATCTTCGTTCCTGAAGACAATATAGTATACTCAATTTTAAACTATCTATAAAATGGGGGCTCCCACAAAATAGCAGATTAAATATTTCTTCACAACCCACTTTAACATGGGTATCAATGGGTAACAAATGAAAGGGTATGTCGAGTAGAATATACAATAAACATATGGGTATTAAATGAAAGTGTATATGACGATACTTTTTAGTTCAATAACAATAAAAGTTTGTTTTAATAAAAATTGTTTTTGCTTAATTTTTTTTAATTCTAATTTTTATTAATATAAAAAAAAACTTTTCTTTATTTTATTCAAATTTTCTTTGAACTATGAAAGTATATTTTAGAAATTTTAAAAAGAAAAATAAACCACAAAAAAATCAAATCATTTATGTTGTACATAATACGTACGTACACATTTTAGCACTTAGCAATTTAAGATTTTTCTACACCAAATACCAATTTCTTTAAAAAAAATATGTAATCGATCTCTGATTTTTCATAGAAATTTTTTTTTTTCAACAACTTTTATATCAAAAACTTTTTTTTTTCAGTACTATAAACCTAATTGCGACTATATTCTTTTAGAATGGTTTTTTAATTGCTTTCACATAATATTTTTTAATGAGATTTTACTTCTAAATATCGCTCAAAATTATAGCATAGTTATGTTTGGTTTTTATATTTTTGTTCAACATTTTAACAAGGCTTTTATACAAAATTGTTTTTTGTTAAAATTTTACCACTTTGAATTTAGAAAACTCTTTAAATATTCATTTAAAATGCAAAAAAAAAAAACAAAAATTATAAAAACCGTGAAACAAAACTATGAAGATCGCTGTTTTTATTTTGAGTGCTACTGTACAAAGAGATTTTAATATGTGTAACTAGTAATACTATACAGTGAAGCATAATATTAAAATTAAATTGATTTTAGTAATTTTTGATATACGTGACGTTACGAACTGTCAGAATTATTGCAAGAAATAAAAATAATAAATTTTTTTTCTTGTTTGGACTATATATATATTTACATGAAACTTTGCTGACTCGTTTTATTTAATTTATGAGGCATAATATTTAAATAATATACTATTTTTATTTACACAATTTTTCCTCGCGCCATTTTTATATATCACTTAAAATAATAATAAAAAGGAAAAATCATGAAAATAAAAGTTTATAGCATTTGACTAATGAGTCATCAACATCATTATTATTAACTAGTATTATGGTTTGGTTGGGAAACTAAAGTTTCTAAGTTGACTTCCGTACATAATACAAGAATGGATAAAAATTGTTTTTCGTTTATAAATATTTAAAATGTGATGGTAAACCTAAGGCAGACCAAAATTGGAGAGTATGTATATTTAGTTCAGAAATGAATCTATTTTTTCAAGTATGCAGGTGAAACTAATAGAAAAAATATAGAACAGTATCTCATAAATGAAGTATGGGAGTCGTTTTCAGCATTTCGGTTTAGGATACTTTAAATTCAAGATTTTTTAGAATCCCTTCAATATAATTATACAAATACAATTTAGTCATATGGACATCTATAATAATTTTTATCGAAATTCAAACCCTTGGGTTAAGCATTTTCCTGTAATCAACATCTATCCACCCAATAACGAAATCATAAAACCATGTAGTAAATACAAATATAACAATTTTCGAAACCTGGACCCTAGTCCGAAACCTTGGAATCATTTTTATAAGTTCCTCTAATCGAGGACAAATTCATTTGAACTTTCATAACATTTAAAATTTAAAAAAATTTTATATGAAAATTATTTAGACCCTTGGCTGGTTGAGAGCCTCTAATTGTGATACCCGGAATGATAGAATACCAAAATTTGAATGGAGGTGAAAGTGAACGAGATTCCACATGTTCTGGAATTTAAATAAAAAACAGATTGGCCTGTTCAATATATTGCAATCAATTTAGTGGCGAACATTTAATAAAAACATAAAGTCCGTTTTTTTTCATTTTTTTTTGATGGAAAACGGGCTAAAAAAGAATTTGAGAAAATAAAAATAAGTGATGTTATCAAAAATAATGAAAAATTATTAAATTTTATTTTTCCAATTTCAAGCTAGACTTTAAAAATTTATGTTAAAAAAATGAAAATTAAAAACTAGTAATTTTGTGATATTATTTTTTTTTTGTTACTAAACGATGTTAGTTACACACATTTAAAGAATAAAATATTTCCAATAAAATTCAACACACAGAAAAACCTCTTTCCAATTTATTACAAAGAGTCCAAAGATTTGCATGGACACCATATTTTGTTTGTGGCTTTTAAAAAAAACATTATGGTTCGGAATAATTTTGCCCATTAAAATTTATATTTGCTTGGATAAATTTTCATGGACATCAAGATCTTTTGTTTTTCTAACCAAAGATGTTTATCTTTATTAAAACATCAAAATTAAAATATTTATAGCCTAATAATGTAATAAATATACATATAAGTATGATAAAAAAAAAAAAAATATGTAAATTATATATATTGAATATATGGAAAACAAAACCTGCCTTATAATTTATTAGTGACAAACTAATATTATTGTTTTTTTCCTTTTGCCTATCTAAGTATTATTTCCTATTAATCATATAATATATAGTAAAAAATTTAAATTCAAGGACATTTCAGTAAAATGTTTACCAACATATTTAAACTTGAAAAAAATTTAATTGAACCCAATATAATAAAAAAAAAATATATAAATAATTTTTTTTGTAATTTTAACATACATACATTTATATGTGTATATAATATATTATTTTTTCATTTTCATTTTTAGAGATTGTTCAAAACAAAAAGAAAATAAAAATAAAAAAATATTAACAATAATTTTTCATGAATTTTCCCAATATTTCTCCTTTGACATTGTGTATAAGTTTTGTTTCAAAATAGAACATTAATTAATTATTCTTTTTCTTTTTTTTTTTTTTTTTATTAATGAAATAGAAAAAAACCTTAAAAAAAAAGATTGTTTACATAAACATATATTATTTTGTATACATATAGATTTTATTTTCCCATTGTATTTTATATATACTTGTATATTATGTAGCATATTGCATAATTCGATATTATTAATTTAATTGAAAACAATAATAAAATGTATCATTTTTCAGGTCTTTCTAAATATTTTCAAAGTATTTAAACTTACCTTTTTTATTTAAGAAAAGAAAATTATATATATAATATTATTTTTTGAATGAACATTTTTTTTAACAACACATATCCGTCTGAATTCTGATTTTCAAAATTTTAATGCACTCAAACAGAATAAAATTATTTCAAGATTATGCAAATTTATAGTTAAAAAATATACTTGTTGATTTATTTAACTACACATAATAATTTTGACATTTTTCTATATATAAAATATACTATTTGCTGTAATGTAAGTTGTTTACAACTATTTTATTTTGCAATAAATTTGAAAAAAAAAAGAATTTCGTTTAAGTAACTAAAAAAAAAAATTGTTTTATTTTAATTAAAAATTTATATACATTTTAAATATTATATGAAAGAAACAAATTGCACATAATTTTTTTTTACTAATTTTTTATAATTTCATGATATGGTTATTAAAATTACATTTAATAATAATAAAAACAAAAAAAAAAAAAAACTTTACGACAGTCTCATCAACAATTAGTTTTACTGATTTTATTCGCGAATTTCTATTATTATTTTACTTTGAAATTTCTTCTTCAAATAATTAAAAATGTTCCGTGCAAACACGTTAAGTTGTCGCCGATAGTCGATGTGAACTGAAAATCTATAACCGAAAACAGTCCGCATCGTATATCTGTTAAAAATTATAAGATTTTTCTTAAATTTGAAAATGATGAAAATACTATGTGTATGTATATGTGTATGTATACAAAAATAAAATGTTTAGTTTGCAGACAAAAAATAAATTTTCATTTTATGTTTCCCAAACTGTATAGTTAGCAGAATGTAAAATAAATTATTTTTAAAGAGAAAACGAAATAATTTTCTGTACTGATAAAAAACACTGTATTAGAAATATGAGAGAGCTTTAATATAAATGAGCTTTTCGTTTCTGCACAGCTTTTTTCTTCTTCTTCTATACTGAGATATCATTAGAAAATTGAATTTATGAATGAATTAACATTGTTTATAAACAAAAAAAAATTTTTGTGAAAAATTTGTTATGACATGTGCATTATGTAATCAATTCTTCAAAAATAATCTAGTATAGTGACAACTGGAAAAAAGAACTATATATATAATATATAAAAAAAATACTTATTAAAAAACGTTTTAGTTTTAATGTAAGTATATGAGATTGTGTATATTAGAAACGTCGAAGTGTACATAAAACTAGGTTTTAATTTCAAACATAAGTACCTACTTACTTAAATATATAGTTTTTCGAAACTATATATTTATGACTTAAAAAGGCATGTCATGCTAGTCTCAGAAGTTTTAGATTTATAAGTTTCAAATTATACAATAGTGATTAAATTTATTATTTGATTTATTTGATATATTTTTTACATTAACAATCGACATATACACACGTTTGAGAAATTTCCAAAAAATTTCAAATATAGAATTTTAATTTAATTTAATTTTTTTTTTAACAGATTGATTGATTTTATTTTTTATTAGAGTGATGTGGTAAAGTAAACATTGAATAATGTTTTTGGTCCATTCTTACAACGTTGTTGTAACATCCTAAAAAAAAAACTAATTAATCCGAAAAAAAAAAACAAATTTTTTTTAATATTTATTATTCAATCATCAACAAATGAAATTGAAAGTTAAAAAAAATTAAAATTTTTTAACATTTTTTTTAATAAAGAATTTTTATATATACCTATAAATAAATAACTTGAAAATTATATATATGTAGATGTTTCCTTCAAACCTTGACATGTTTTTATAGAAACATATATTAACATACAAATGTTTTGGTAATTGAAACTGAAACTTCTGCATTATTTCCAGGAAATCTTTTGTACTCTAGCCTTTTTCAATGGGAAAATTTTACTTTTCAAAATGACTATTAAATTTTGAAAACCATCAATAATACTTTAAACAACAAGTTAAATAACAAGTTGGAAAATTTAAAATATTTGTGTCTATACCTATATATTATCTCAAGTTTAATAGTTCTACGAGAGTGTCTGTCATTAATCAGGAAATTTTCAATAATATGTTTGTCATGTATTAGTAATTTGTTCTATACAATATCCTGATTAACACTGCGAAGATTTTTGTTTGCTTTCTTCATTGGCGTGCGGGTAAAAATTTTTTTTCAAAATGATGATAAAAATCTTCACTTTAATTTTTTTTTTTAGACATCTTCAAAAAACAATTTTTTTTTCTTTTTTATAAAAACAAGGATAGAAGAAGAAAAAAAAAAGACAATTTAAAAAATTTCGAATTTCAAACAATAAAATGTTTGGGTTACATGTTAAAATTAAGTTCTTTAAGAAAAGGATATCTTTTTTTTTTATTACCATTTTTGAAGATATAAAAAATTTTACATTTTGAGAAAAATCAAAAAAAGGAGGCAAAAATTCCAACAATGTGAAAATAAAAAGTTTATTTTCTTACTAGAAAATTAATTTTTTTTTCTTTTTTTTTTTTTCATTTTTACTTAAGGTTATGTTTTCACAAATTTTTCAGCCCGTTCTCTGTTAGATAAGTTATGAATTTATTTTTTTTTTTTTTTTTACCCACTAAGGTAAAGATATTAAAAAGTTTACTTTCCAATAAAGTAAAAAAAAAAAATGTTTTGTTTTATAAATCAAATCATAACATTTAAACTTGACATATTATGTGACAAAATATTTTCAACACTGTACCATGAAAGGGTTATTTAAGAATTTCTTAGATTGGATTGAAATTATAGAAAAAAAAATTTCTTGTAAAAATGTTTGTAATACGTTTTTGATATGATATAAAATTAAATAAAAATTTTGTTCCATTATAATTTATTGTTTACTTTAAGTATAATATTCTAAAATAATTATTCACCTTGAGTAAGCCATAATCTTTAAATTCAGATTACCACAGATGGCTTTTTTACATTATGAAGGTACAATTTAATGGATTTGAGGTTTTCCGTAACTTATTTATTACCTATTTTTTCTTGTTGTCAGATATCTTTATTTAGGAAAGGTCACATTTACCTATAGGGTTTCCACATAAATAAAAATGTCATAAATCTATCAATTTATTGATTTTGGTAAAATTTTATTAAATGTTAACTAATTTAATTTTTAAGCACAGAAATTTATGTTTTTTAAATCCTTTATATTAACTTCACTTTTTCCACAAACACGGAGAGAAATCGTCGTTGATATTATACCCAATGACCATATTCTATTCGAAAATTGCGCATAAAAATGGGTTATTAGCTAGCTGCTAATAAATAATTCAAATAGCAAATAGTTTATTCTCAATAATATTTTGCAGGAATTGTTAGCTTTTGGAATAAATACTTACTCGATTTTTTGTTCGAATTATGTATCAGAATTAATAAATTATTCCTAACGAACTAATAGAACGTTTTCTTATGCTAGTAAACTATTAGATATAAGTAATAGTTTACTCAACAGCTTACCACATTTATGTATTACTTAAGAATAAAATATTCGAAGCAAACAGGTGATTATTAATTAGAATTTAATAATTTAAGAGAATGACAGCGTAAGAGTTATTAAATTATTCCTAGCAAATTAATAGAAAGTTCTCTTAGTGGCAGTAAAATGTGGGTATTATCGAATAATTCGTATTGAGTTCGTCAGTAGATTATAATATTTATGGATTGTGTGATAATAATACATTCGAAGCAAACATGTAATCATTCATAAGAAGGTAATAATTTGAAAGAAGGATTTGTATAGAAAATTCTTTATAGAGTTTGATATCATGTCAAATTTGGAATATTTTATAGGTAGCAAAAAGGATTCGTGAATTATTTATTAGCCTATAATGCTAGTAATTTTTACTAAAAATTTGAGGAAATTCTTTGAAACATCGTCAATAACGAATAATCTAGAAGTAATAATATTAGTCGCAAAAAATTATTCTTTTAATGGGCTGAAGTGCAATTATCAGAGTTCAGATACGTTTTATTTTATTTTCTTTTATAATATTGTTATTTGCGTAAATCTGGATAAAGTGAGCAGTTCCTCCGAATAAAAGTTATTCCTCATCATGTTATTTAAAAATTTAACAAATTGATGAATGACTTTTTGCAGAAAAACAGATCCTTTTCCAACTTTTCAATGAAAAGCAATATTATAAATAAGAAAAAAAATTAACGTTCCGTTATCTGATTCACAATTCTTCTCCACCAGTATATTTTTCTCTAGATCATTCCTTCTTGAGGATAATAGTTTCGAAATTGGAAGCATTTTCCTTAATTTTAAGTATAATATTTGCTACTTGTATTAATTTATCGATTCCTTTTGCTACCTAAAAATAATTATACATTAGATAAGATTAATTGTTAGATTAATTAATACTTAATACAGGACATTTTAATTAATTTTAAAGTTGCATAACTTCCCTTTACAGCAATTCTAAACTTTTGTACTTTTAGATGTCATGCGATCAAATTTTGATTAAAACTCTTCTTAGAACCTAAATCTGCTGAAATGATAAAATTGTGTTACAAAAAGAAATTGATATTTTGAAAATAAATCAAATATTCATTTTTATTTACATTTATTAATAAAATTAAAAATATTTCTTATTTCTAATGTTAAAATGTTATTGTCAATATAAATTACTGTATGTACTGTACTACATGTAATATACATTTTTTTAAATCAAGTAAATTCATACATGATCTACAACTACATATGTATCTTTACTTTAATTAATAAGTAATTCACATCATTATGCATAAAAATCCGTAGCTTTCACCGAGTAAATAAAAAATTATTAATTATTAATTTATCTTTAACTTAAACATTTCGTTCACATTGTTATCTAATGAAAGCTCCGGGTAAATACAGCAATAATCTCCTTACATTACTATGAAATAATGAAATTAATACGTATAAAATATTATATAAAAAAATTATATTATAAAATGGTTTTGAAAAAATATTGCTACAAAAATTATTTAATTAGTATTATCATAAAAAATTACATTGCACGAATCATAAAACATTTTTCATTTCCTTCGAACGGGTACAATTCAAATGGCTTTTTATATGTAAGGTTCTTAAAATTTTCACAAATAATTGTACTTTTTCGTTCGCCTATGATGTGAACTGAAAAATGGGTATCAAATTTTTTAATCTCATATTCGTTCAAAAGCAAAAAAAAATCTAAATCAACAACGATAATATTAATAATTTCATATAATTTTGAGTTAAAATAAACATAATAGCCAGTTTTGAACTCTGTTCCTTTATAATTTATTTGACTTGACAAACCAACACTTTTCTGAGTATCAAAAGGAAATACAATGTTGTCGGAATAAGTTTTAGTGGTTTTAATATTTGTGTATGTAATTTTTTTTATATCGGTTTTATCAAATACATCTTTTTGACTTAGTATTAAATTGGAAAATTTGAATGAAAACTTTTTTCCAAGTGAGTACTCTAAATTTACTCTCGAAAAACTAACTTTTGAATATTCTTTCAAACTTTTATTCTTACTTTCATGTCGCATGCAGGATAACGCTATAGTGGGTTAGAAAATGATGCTTCGGCCTAAGATTTTTTTCTGGAAAGCATTCTAAGTATAACAAATGATGTTCTTTGATTATTAATTGTAAACAATTAATTTCAACGTAAGAAAAAGTATCTTTGAGAAGAAAATCTATCATTTCTCTGTATCTTTGAGAAGAAAATCTATCATTTCTCTCAATTTTATTACATACTTCCATACTATATTACATTCTGGTACAAATTCTCCGAGAAGTAAGGTAAAAAATTTTAAAAAAGTGTACGTTTCTTTAGCTGATAAATGAAGTCTGTCATTTTTAAGGTGTTCAAGCTTTATGTTACCCGGTGGCTTGCTTGATACCTCAATTTCCCCGTAGTTAAAAGTAGAAAGTTTTTTGTTGAGTATTTCAATAGAAAAAAAAGAATTCGTAATAAAATAGTTAACAGAATTAATGAGTCCAAATTTCACACAGCCTTCAAAGCAATCATGCATAATATCTGCGTAGTAATTTTGAGTCACGTGAAATGTGTTCAGTAAGTTTAATGAAGAAGCTTCTCTTATACCAGTATTTTTATAATCGGGTTTTCTAATATCTTCTTCGTAATTATCGAAAGTTCTAAGTAAGTTGTTTTTTTCTGTAGTACTTCTGTAAGTTTCTGATTTTGGGGCTTTGCAAAGTCTACAAAAATAAATATGACTAAACGATGACGAAAATCCTAAAAGAGTATTAAGTGCCAGATTATCACCAATAAATAAACCAACCAAAAAATGTACTGTAATAGTCCCGGCCGACGTCTGAATTTCTATTCCCTTTTCTAATTGCCGTAATACATCAACAAAGTCTGCTATGGTTTTCGATGTCTTGAAATTTTTAAAATGCTTACTTTTAATCAACATGGCAACAAAAATATTATCTAAAGAAGTACTAAACTCTGGAAGAGTTGGGAAGTGATAGTAAAATGCAGCGACGGATTGATTACCGGCATGACTCCCTAAACTATTTCCAGTTTCCACATCATCGTAATAGATAAAGATTGGCAGACAAATTTGATTTTTTCCAAAAAAACTAATTTTTTTTTTCCAAATATCGCCTTGAACAAAATTTTCGATAACATTGTCAGAATTTCTTATCAATTTATTGGTATGAGCCACAGTTTTTTCTAAAATATCTCCCCGCTCAAAAAATAATTTTATTTGATGTACAATAGGCATAAGAACTCCTTCAATTTTTTTCTTTGCTAAAGTGCTTCTGCCTTTTTTGTACACTGGCTGAACAAGACTACCTATTTCAAATTTTGTTGGACTTTTATACAAACCGCGTTTGCACAGTTCTCTGATTAGTAAATGTTCCGTGTTACAATTATCGAAAGGTCTCGAGCATTGAGACATTATGTCTCTTAGTACGGTCGCGTTTTCCGAACTGAGAAGTGGTTCAATTATTTGTCCAAGTTGGTGAAAAACTTTTTCTATTACGTTTTCCGTAAAGTTCACTAAAATTTCGTTAATAATTTTTGTTGTAAGATGACTTTCACTAAATAATTTACTAACAAATATTAGGACCGAGTCTTTTAGATTTTTCAAAAGTTGGTTTATCTCTTCAAAATTAAAAGATTTGCTCTTTACATTTCGTGAGGGATTTTCGACAGAAAGAATTTTATTTTTATCATTAGTATGACTAACAGAATTTTTATTGTCTTGCCCCGCAACTACGTTTTCTTCAGACAATAATGAATTTAGAATATTATCGTAAGTGTCATTTTTATGCGTTTTTAAATGCTTTTTGAACGTACTAAAATCATAGAAAGTAGAACAACATTTATTTTGATAACACATTACTTTCTCATTTCTTTTTATAAAGTGTATTAATTTCAAATGATTAATAAGATCGTCTATTAAAGGAAAATTTTTCAAGCATATAAAACAATAGAACATTTTAAGAAACGGATAATATTTAAAAATAAAAAACAAAATTGGTTACCTCACTTTTTACAAATTATCAATCAGATCTGAAACATCTGTTGGTAACTTTTCTTTGGGAGTATAAATTTCATAAAAATAATTTTGAATTAAAATCCAAAATTTTTCATTTTCAAATGGATATTTAAGATTCAAAACATAGAAAAGTTTAAAGTATATATCAAGAGCTTCGAGAAATTTTTCAAATACGTATAATATTTTTTCTGTAGCAACTGCAAATTTTACATCATCATTTCCAATAACAAATAATATTGGTTGAAAATTGATTTTGTGCTCCACACAAAATATTTTTCTTTTATTAATTAAAACATCAATATTAGCAACCGTATCAGCTTCCAAAGCAAAACAACCCCAGGAATCTCCAATACTAACTTTCCAAAACTTGCCGTTAATTTTTTTTCTGGCAGATGACTTGACCAAACAATGGAAAAGTTTACAAAATTGATACCTTCGTAGTTCTAAAATAGAAAAAAAATCGAATAATTTTCATTATAAATTTAAATTTTTTCAACTAGTTTTTAAGGATATAAGCTTCGGTTTGAAATGAATTTTTTGTACAAATAAAAATAATATCGTTTCACTTACCTTCATTATTCGACAAATTTTCCATTAATTTGAGTCCAGATGCAAATTTAATTCTAGACTTAAATGTGGATTGGATTAAGTCTTCAGCTTTTGTCCATTTCAATAACAGCTTATTAAATTTTCCGGGAAATAGAAGTTCAAAATCAATATCAATCTAAAAGAAAATATTGAGGCCAAAATAAAACAAAAACTTAAAAGAAAATTAAAGATTTAAAATTTTGGATTAACTTACTAGTCTTGCACCATTGGCATGGATAATCAATGGCCAATCTGTTAATATTTCTTCCGTAGTTTTAGAAATTATTTCGGAACGTCTAATATTGAAAGTTGACTTCCACTTGATTTCAACTGTTTCCCAGGGAGAGCATTTCGATTTCAACCATTCTTTGTCACTTTGAATTTCAGAGGATATTTCATCAACTGATAAATAAAAAGAGATAATTTACAACAAATTATACTACATTATGTTCGATTATGCAATCATGATTTAAATACCAATAGTGGAATTTGATGACTGGAATGTCGATACGGATTTCGGTTTTGATATTTGCCTTACTCTTGCTGTGAAAATACCGGTTTTTTTAAAACATCCAGCCAAAGTTCGATATTTTATATATAACTTTCCGCTCGTTCTCGGATTTTTTTGGAAATAATATTCCTGAAAATCATATTTTGTTTAACAGGCTAAAAAATTTCAAAATCTGATAATTTACCTTCGATTCATTTGTAAAAACCTTTATTATTTCATTACTAATTTTTTCAAAATCAGCCGTTCTCATAGCAATATTTTTTTCAATATAAATTCGAATAATACTTGTCGCCAGCAGATCGCGCTCATCCGGACTAAGAATTTCTTTTTCCTTATATCGTTTTAAGAGAAAACTTCCTAAGTCAGTTGTTAGATACCTTTCAATATTCTAAAATGAAACTTAATTTTAATATTTAAAAATAACGTTATACGATTTTAATATTACAAATATGTCCATCTCATTATTAACTGTATTATTCACTTGTTCATTATTATATTTTAAATTTGATATGGAAATGTCATGATCGGAATTAGTGCAATTCAATGTTATAGGCTCAATGTTCTGAAAAATAAACAAAATTTTTAATACAGACTTAAAAAAACTTTTTTTTTGAAAAATAATTAGTTGGAACGAAACATATAAAATAGCATAAGAAGCATTACTACTTACTTGCGATATGCGCCATTCATTGACAAGTGCTCTGAATGTAACACGAGCACCTACATCTGTTCCAAAAATTTGCAATAAATCGTGTTCGGTTATATATCTCAAGGAGTTCATAGTTATAAAATTTTCTAAAAAATAATATATGTATATTAACTTTGTTTGCTTCAAAATTCTAAATTAAATTTATGGTAATATAAAATTACAAAGTAGGTGTACTGTACACACATTTAAAAAATGAATGTATATATTTGATTCTACAAAGCCATACTGCATACTAAAATTATTACATATTCATATGGGAAAATATGACAATTCATTATATCATTATAAGCATTTAGGCCTACAAACTTTTTTTTTGTAAAATCAATAAAAATAAAGTTCACAACAAATCTCGAAAGAATCCATACCTTTAATAAATCTGAAGTAGCTCTCCATTTTATATTTAATCATCAAATTTTTTAATTCGTAAGAATCATTTCTGTCTGAATCAGCACAGGTCAAATCTACTAAATTTTGACCGCCTTCGCTCTGATTTAAATAATCTTCAGGTTGTAGTACGGTTATAATCTCAAAATTTGATTGAATGTGTTGTTCTTCAGTATGTTGCTGCGAATTCAACGGTAAAAGCTGAAAAGTTGAGCTTTCTCCTTCGAAAATATACAATATACAAAAATTTAAGTTTAAGATTTCAAATTTATCATACTGTTCAAATTTATCATACTGTTCGAATTTATCATACTGTTGATACCGTATTTGAAATCGCCACACAAAATATTTGAGAAATAATGAAGTATAAAAATGCGAATCAATGTTATGTAAGTAAAAGTATTTTCCTCATGCGTTCATTAAATTAACATTATTAATAATGTAAAATATTGTGTTCATGCATAGATGATTATAAAATACAGGTAAAAATACTAAGAAAGAACTCAAGCTACTAATTTTTTAGAAGAACATAGCATTTTCGTAAAACTGAAAAGTTCTCCTATACAAAGAAATAAATACATTCTAGTGTTTCATCGCATAACCAATTTAGCTTTGGCATGAATGTAGAATGCAGAAATGTTGCCGTATTAAAAATATTTTAATATTTTAATTTGACAAAGATTATTTTAATGTTGTTTGAAAATTATTTAAATTGAAAATATATATTTGAAATGTTTTACCACTTGATGTATCTTGCAATGTTTGTTGAATAAACTCAATTTCTTCCATGTCGGATTATGTTCATATGTGTTTATCTACAAATGATTATAAGTAACAAAATAAATGTATTCTACACCTACAAAGACTGATTTAATGTAAATTTACGAATTTTTTTTTAAAGTGTATTCATGTGTAATTGAATATCTTTTTTGTGTTAATGTTAATAGCTCAGTTTTACTTATCCATTAGAAAAAATAAAATATAAAGCATTATAGTTATTATTATATTTTAGGAGTACGTAATTTTAACATAAATTAAAAAAAAAATACTTCAATCGTAAAATATAATTATGCAATACTTTGTAAGTAATGAGTAATGATAAAAAACGTTAATGCTGGTTACGCTTAATCTCGTACTTTCAAGACTTCGTCTAAAATACATAAATTCATACTACAGGTTAGACAGAGTTATTATTTTTACTTGATTAAATAAAAACTTTTATTATATGTACTTGATATTATTTGAAATCAAGAAAAATTTATTTTAACTAAATTTTTGTTTTTATTTATATTTTTAACCTACAGAGGGTTTGAACTTTTCGAAGGTTTTTCATTGTGTGAGCAATTCTAACCTTCAAAAATATATTTTAATAAACAAATTTTTAATATCTAGATGTATTGCAAATTATTATTGAATTTTTTTGATAACGTGAGATTTTTGTATTTTAATTTATCTATATTTTGTCAAGACTTGTTCTTAAATATGTAATTGGGAAGACCATCATTGTTACTACTTTTCGTTGAAGTTGAAACAAACCAAGAATAAAACTATCTCGAATATGTATTCTAGAAAAACCTGGTTGCAACCACAAGTATGAAAGTATGATTTTGTACCGAAACAAAAATTTATTATTACAAGAAAATTGTTAAAGTACCTAATTCTTTATGTAGACTAATTTATTAATAGTAATTAAATAGTATGTAACCAAAGCTTATACCACATTAAATATGTATATGTTGATCGGGCTCGGAATAAAAAAAAACATAATAAGCTTAAATACTACCTACTACCTACGTGCCAATAAATAACCTTGATTTACTGAAAACAGATTTCAAGGCATAACTTTTAGCGTAAAATTTATACTTTTTATGTTTATGTGCAATCAAATTCGCATGCATAAGTATTTAAGTTGAAATAAAAATTGCTCATTAATTTATTGTTAGGCCGATACCAGATCATGAGTACAATTCTTTTATTAACCCTTTTTAGTAAACATTTTCAATACATTAAACGTCTTTTTAAAAACTTTCAAAAAACATATCAAAGATTAAGAAGTTATTTTATTTAGTTATCGTTCTTGCGGCTCAAAGCTTTAAAAATATACATTTCAATTGACAAAAATAAGTAGCGAAAGAGTTAATAAAATTATGTAAATATACCGGTTGTATGTTCTATAATATCAAAATCTTTAAGTGCCACAATCTTTCCTTTTTTTTTTCTTATCTTGAAATCTTGAATTACAAAATCCTTAACTTCAAAATCGTTATTATCAAAATCTTTAAACGCATCATCTTTAAGGACCAAAATCATTATTTTTAGAAAATTATAAAATAGAAAAGATAAAATCGGGGTAATCTAATGCAGTTTTTAATTATAAATTTTAGCACGAAGTGAAAAAAATTATGTTTATTTTAGATGAAGTTTTATGTAATTGAAAATATATAAAAATTGTTTCTTGTGTACATTTTGAATTGTATGTACAAAGATAAATTTCACGCCGCACTTAAAAATATTGTCGGCCGGGTTTTTAAACTCTGAAAATTTGAATGTGCAGATTCATACAGAATGATTACTTAAAACCAGATCCATTTTGGTTTTTCAAAATTTGCTTTTTGTGCCGAGATAGACCCCGAAATGGTAATTTTTACTTCCTTATTTTCCCATAAAAACGAATTATTTTTGATTGGACTCTTTTCTAAAAGATTGTTTCCGAAAAAAAACAGAATGATCTAATCGAAGTATCGAAATTGAGTGTGTTTTATAAAACGTAAAATTATTATAAAATAATCTAATACGAAAAAAAATTAAGAGATAGAAGTATTTGAAAAAAGTAAAGATTTTTATTAGTTTGGGTCGCACGCGTCAATATTAATAAAAATCTTTATTTTTTTAAATATTAAAGATTTTTTTATTAAGGATTTTATCTTTTAAGGATTTTGTGTTTAAAGATTTTGTAAATAAAAGTTTCGCACTTAAGAATTTTGAAAGTAAGGATTCTGTAAAATGGTTCTGTAATAAAGATTTTGTTATTAAGGAAAACGTGTCACAACCAAAAATATGCCTTATAAATAAAATTACAAAAGTTACAAAAAATAAAAGACTTACCTTGCAATGCGGTTTTGTTCCAAGCTTTTCTATTTTTATTTTTATTGTGTTATTTGTTTTTATTTATTATTAAAAAATTAAATTCACCTTTTTTTTTGTGTTTAATGCATAAAAATTAATTTTTAAAAATTTTTTCCTTTTTTTTGTTCTACCTTTTTCGACAATAAACTTTCAATTGACTAGGCAAATAAAAATTGTAAAAGTTAAAGGTGTTTCATTGTATTTCGGAACAGTTTAAAAGTTTACCGTTTATAAATTATTCGCTTATAAGAATAAATTGTTTGATATATGAGTAAGATGCTCAGTTCTCTCAGCAACTTTAATGAATTATTCGCGAAGGGAATTAGTAGCATTTATATCATTGCACGAATGAAGTTTTTACTCTCATAGGTTTTACAAATTATTCTCAACAGCGAATAATTTTGTATTATCAAAGAGTTTATTTCAAACCCATAACAGAGTAATAAAATTTGATGATCAATGAACGAAATTGCCACAGGTTGTTCA